>OFHV01003702.1:0-23713 GCA_900245895.1 Lacerta bilineata | reverse complement strand
GATCAATTTGCTTCATAAGTGGGTGCATATAAACATTGATACAAATAATCTTAAAGTGGACAGAAAATATTTTAACGGCCAAAATCCACTTTTTATCTATTTTCAGTTGGCTGGGGTGGGTTCCTAAATCTGTCGACACGAAGGTACTCAGACCTCCCACCGGTCTTCCACCTTTTGGGCCGATTGAGGCACAGGAATGGAAAGCAAAATAATTGTGCAATTTCAACGGATTTTGCATCCAGGTTTCTTGGAGAAGGATGATCTTAAACTGTGACACGTAGTTTAGGAAGTCTTTGTCCGTTGTTTTCGATTGCCATCCAGCGACGTTCCAGGATAGTAGTAAAGGTGGAAGGCATTTCGTCTCCTCGGTGGTATCTGAGGCCTTCCCGGTGTCATGGAAAGTGCATTCGTTAGATGGTGAGGTCTGTGGTAACGGGAGAGAAGCGCTAGCAGAAGTTGGTATAGGGGTCGCTTCCTTTGGGCTCAGGGGCATCAATGGAGTTTGCCTAGTACCTTCCAGAGGTCAGTCGGCCTTTCTTTGGCTATTTCCATTTGTCCAATTTGGGAGTTCGGCTGGTTCTGCTACACGTTCGATGATGTCTAAGGACATGTTCAGCTTACTCACATTAGAGGGGATTGGGTTGATGGAATTATATACTGGAGCATCCATAACCAGGTCTTTATATGGGGAACCCAATTCATGCTCATTAAGCTCCCTCATTTTATCCCAAACAGATGTTGTGGCAATATTTATCTCAGAGGGGAGTTTCATGGAGTTTGGTTTTGAAGGGGAGTTATTCATCTCCGGGTTAAGAGGGGGTGGATTCATCTCTGCAGCAACCAGCTGGCAATACAGGGCAGGTGGCTTCTCAACCCATAGGTCTAACTCATGACGATATAATTATGGGGCAAATTCTGAGGTACAACCAGGCAGGTTTTGCTTAGGCAACCCCGACTGCTCCTTTGTCGAGTTTATCAGACAGGAGCAAAGGATGTCAAGTTTGGAAAGTATTTCATTCTGGGCATCTTGCGGGAGGGCACGATAGGAATGTATTAAGTTGTTTTCGAGAATGTCAAGGTCATTTTCCTGGGTTGCTAACCCTCATACATAGGCCCGGGGGGATCCAGCTTTGAAGTATCTTTAGCAACCACACCGGCAAGATGGTTAGAGTTGGCATCTGCAGGGTTTATATCAACTAGAGCATTTTGTTCTGCCATGTGTTGAGAGGTTTTCCTTGGAGAGGTTGTAATATGGGGGGGGGGGCTCGTTTTTAAAGAGTCTTGAGATTCTTACGCCACTTGTCTTCAGGTATCCACTACACTTATACACCATTTTTGCCACATTCCGATCACGAAATGTGGCCACCGCCCTAGCATAGAGGCCGTCAAAGTATAGGTATTCAACCTGAGCCAAGTCAGTAGTATTGTTAAGGACACCAGGCATATAAACCTTTAAAAAGTTCCATAAGTGAGTTTTATGCTCCTCTTGTGATAGAAATCCTGGGGGCTTGGGATAGCTAGATAAAACTAGCTTATTTTGGGACAGCACCAGTTTCCAATTGTTAATTCCCGAAGATCTCTCCTTAAAGGGTTTGGATTTATCCACAGATAACACGTGGGACCATGGGTCTTGAATCAGAGGGTCGTGCATAACATTTGGTGATGGTACAGGCAGCGGGTTTGGTAGTGTGGGAGTTAGGTTCGGAGGTTCCAAAGGATCCAGTGTAGAATCAGAATAAGGATTTAAGAGCGGTACTTGCTTGGTTTGCTTCCTAGCTGATGATTTCATGATATTCCTTCTGGGCCCGGAAGGTGGAGTACAGTCGAGTAAGTTGAAAAGCTTTTTGAAGTTCATTTTTTTTATATTGCGCTGCTTTAGGGTTTTTTACATTTTTACTCTTCCTTACATTTGGGAGCATCTTTTTATGACCATTAGCCTTGCAGATTCTTTTGGCTTTCCTTAGTGATCTAATTTTGCAAGGGGAGGTAGAGGAGTTTTTATTACTTTCATGAACTGCAGTCACTTTGTCAGGTTTTTTCCAAAAAGATTTGCAGGTATCTATCAGAATAATAAGGATTTTAGTACAATCAGACAAGAAGGATTTTATGTGTTCAATGTCCTCTGTTAACAGCATAAGCCATTCAATGACTGATAGGTCCTCTCCATTTGTCCCAGGAGGTTGAGGGTGAGAGTCTTTTGTTGTTTCTTTAGCATTTCCCGAAGACAATTCTAAAATTTGTTTTAGCATTAGCTCCTCTATTTGTTGGTCTTGGGATAAACTACGAGATGCTTGGGGTTCTAGTCTCAGATTCGTGGGTGACTCAGCAGCTTAATTGAAAATATTTGAGGTTGCTTTCGACTCATTCAAACCCTTGATGAGATTTCCCTCCGCACAGGCCTCTCTCTGCACATCCAGTGCATCATTGCAGCAGTTGGAGGATTCAGCGAGGGAGGGAACGGTTTCAGGCTCCAGCTGTTTCTTAATTGCCTCCTCTTTTTCTCTGCTGGAGTAGAACTGAGTAATTTTTGTTTGGGCTTTCCTTAGAGTAGCTCTTTTTTGACCTGGCAGGGGTCTGCAACCTTTAAGACAAAAAGAGCCACTTGGACTTTTTTTTCCAAGCGAAAAAAAAAAACTGGTTGCCGCAAAACCATTGCGACATTTAAAACAAATATAACACTGCATATATTGTTTCTGGTATGCATAACCATGTGCAAATAAGGCCGTTCAACACCTTTTTGAAAGCCCTAGCAAACAACACAAACAACACTAGCAAACAACACAGTCCCTCCCAAATGCAGTATACCCCAATGCAGATGCTGCTTGAGTCACACAGAGGCTCCCCCAAGCAACCAACAAATGAAATAACAATAACAATATTAATGTTACCAATAATAGTAATACAAGTAAGAGGTCTCAACGAACCTTTCGCTTCTGGAGACTCCCCTGTGTTAGGCAACTAATAAATAGCATTAAGAACGGTGATAATATAAGGAAGAGGACCAGCAAAATTTTTGCTTGATGGCAAATTGCCCAGAGACTCCCACCCCAACCCCCATGTTAGGCAACTACTAAGTTAAATAACTAAGCAGGGCCCAGTATGGTTTCAAACTGGATGGGAGAGCATGTGTTGAGATACTTGTATTGCCGGGGGTTGGCTAGAGGACCCTCGGGTGTCCCTTCCAACTCCACAGTTCTATGATTCTAACAATATAAGCAAAAGGGTGAGTGCGTTTTTCACTCAAGGCCAGTGCATGCCCCCTTAAAAACAACAACAACAACACACCATCAAATCCCACTATGGCGCTTAATAGAGCAATTTCGTTGTTTCACACAAGGGGACAATGACAATGAAGATTTATTCTATATTCAATAGTAACAACACACGCCTTTAGTCCTTTGCAGGTTGCATAATCGGTTATGCTGCTGTTGTAAGAAAAATCTGCCCTTATTCCTTTATTTTATGGGGTACACAAGAGCCCTTGCAAAGTCCTTTGCAGGTTCTCCATTGGTAGGAGTAAAAAACAGAGGCCAACCAGAGAAGATTGAGAAGCAAAGCAAGCATGCTTATTATAAAGACATTTTAAAATCCCTCCTGGAGTCTAGCCCACCCCCAGAAACATCAATCACGGAAGAGGTGTAACCCAAGCTCATCACCCAGAAAAGGCCTTATCTGATGCCTCTTCTCAGTAGCCTGGCCAGAGACCTATTTGGTAAACATTTGGTAATTTTGTGACGGTGTGAGACCTGTCTGCCTCAGACATGTGGCTGCAAACTTACCTGGAAGTAAGTCCCATGGAGCGCAATGGGACTTACTTCTGAGTAGACAACTTCAAGATGCAACACCCTCGGAAGTGAAAAATGCTAGGCGCGTCTACTCAGGAGTAAGAGCCGCTGATAAATGGAACTGACTCCCAAATTGCTTTTTGTTTCATCGCTACAGATTTATTTGGGGCCTCCTCCACGCGCACTTCTCCCCAATGATTATGAAATAAACGAGGTTGAGGGGGGGACGCCTGTTGCCCTTAATCCCGAAGAGCTCACCAAAGACAACGACCGGCTCCCAACACACACACGTACACCTCTCCTCCAGACCATTTGCTGGCTTTACTCTGATTTTCCACTTCATCCCCCCCCAAAAACACACACACACATCCAGGCAGGCCCCGCTTCCTCTACAATTTTTTAAAAGAGGGCTTGTTCCTCCTCGCCCGCAGCCCGCCGCCCCTGGCCCAGCCCGCAGCTGCCTACCTCGTCGTCGTCGCCTCGAGCCAGCAGCAGCTCCACGCCAGCAGCAGCAGCTCCTCGCCAGCAGCAGCAGCCACACCTCTGGGACAGGCGCCAAGGAGGGAAGCTGCTGCTGTCTGCTGCTGCGCCTGCGCTGGCATAAACGAGGCACGGCGCATGAGCCTCAGCCTTGGGGGCGGGCCGCTTGCCAGCTGGAGGGCGGGCCGCCGCCGGCCAGCTGAAAGAAGAGGAGGGCACGGGCGCAGCCGGCGGCAGCCGCGGCAAAGGTGTGAAAGAGCCGCATGCGGCTCCGGAGCCGCGGGTTGCAGACCCCCGCACTAGGAGAACCACCAAACGACTTACTGCGCTTGCTTACACCCCTTGGACCTGGTCTGAAAGTGGGTGACAAAGGAGACGTACTACGCTTGAGTGACCTGCTTGATCTGGTTCTGTCTGTAGGAGAAGCACTCCTGGTCTCCTGCTTCACTACCCTCTTAGGAATTGCCCCCTCTGAAGCTGCAGTCTGTCTGGGGCCGGGCGTCCGCCCCTGACCACCAGAAGACCCACTCTGCACAGGGAGTTGATCACTAGGAGGAGCCCCTCCTGTGGGTCCTGCACCACCAGGGGCAGCTCCAGCCGGAGCGCCTGGTGCAACTGGTTGAGGGTCATAATCCAGCTCACTGAACACATCTGTGAGCACCTCAGGGTTGCCGTGAACCCTTTTCCAACCCTCTTGCTCACAGAAGTCAGCGCTCCTGCTCACCAACAAGCATGAACGGTCACCTTGTGGATAAGCAAATTTCCACGCTTTTGAAGCCAGCTCATAGCCACAAAAGATCATCTTCTGTGACCTAGGACCACCCTTTCTGCGCTTCTGTTTGGGAATCAAGACCCAGGCAATGGCTCCAAAGGTTCTGAAGTAGTGCACCTTGGGCTTCTTGCCATACAGCAGAAAATGAGGTGTGGTTCCTATTGCAGAATTGTACATTTTGTTAAACGTGTGTGTGCAATATTTCCATGCCTCCCCCCAGTAGCATTTGGGAAGTCCAGAATCAAAAAGAATGGCCTCTACTGCCTCCTGCATCGTGCAGTTCCTTCTCTCTGCAACAGAATTACATTGAGGTGAATATCTAGCACTCAGGTGGTGTTTGATGCCCTTTGTGCGAAAGAACGCCTGCAAAGTAGACACCAAAAACTCAGAACCTCTGTCAGTTTGAAAGGCCTTGACATGGGTGTCAAATTGCAGTTCCACTGCATTTACCCATTCGATGACTGCGTTGGCAGTCTCACCTTTGTCTCTGAGCATTATCGACCATCCTGCTCTAGAGTAATTGTCAATAATTGAGAGAACCCATCTCTTTTTACCAAGGCTCTCTACAGGGAAAGGCCCACAGATGTCTGCATGAACCAAAGCAAACGCCCTAGTGGAAACCCTGTCAGACTGTGGGTAACTACATGAATGGGTCTTAGCTCACTTACAAACATTGCAATCCAGATACTTAGAACACTCTGCCATTTTGCAGCCTTCAGCATAGTCTACCTGCTTGCGTACGTATCCGAAGTTCATATGCGCAAAGCGTCTATGTCATAAGTGCATGCAGTTGTGATGCGTGGGAGTGTTAGCACACTGCGCCTGGACCTCAGCAGTTGCAACCTCCCCAGCGCCATCAACCTGAGCCTCAGCCGAGGTCTCATTACCTGTCTCCAAGACATACAGCCCATTCTTGCAAGGCACTTCACCCAGCAGCTTCCCATCTCAGGAGATGGAGCAAACTTGGTTCTCAAACACGACTCTGAAACCTGCTGCATTTAGGGCTGAAACAGAAAGTAAAGTGTTAGGCATATCAGGCAATACAAACACATCAATCTCAGTATTCAAACAAGGCACAAAGAAAACACCAGCAGTGTCTATGCGTCTTTTGGAAGAATCAGCCAAAGTAACAGTCTGTCCAGTCTCAACATCTCTGCAGTCATGCAGTTGAGCCAACGAAGGGACGATGTGCCGGTTGGCACCTGAGTCAACAATGAATCTCAAGGACTGTCTGGCTGTTGCACTTCCCACCATTGCGTACGTAGCAGCCACCTGGGAAATTCCAGAGTCGCTAGCCCCTCTCCCGCGTGATCCTCTTCTGCCCCCTCTCTTCCCTCTCCTTATCTGTCCACCGCCCCGGGCAACGACCTTGGAGGAGGCCTCTTCCTTGGGACAGTCACGCCGGATGTGGTGGGGGAAGTTGCAGCTGTAGCAGCGTCTGACTGCATAAGCCTCCACAGACTGCTCATCAACTGCATCCCCACTCCTGGGAGTAGAGCAACCCCCCTTCGCAACATTTCCTTTCTCTCTGAGCCTTTTGTTTTGTTCATTCAAAAGTCGCGCAGTTACATAATCCAAAGTCAGATCAGCAGCTCTAACGGATTCCAAAGTCAAAACCATGGTCCACCAGCTGGAGTCCAGAGAAGACAGCAAAACGTAAACCTGCTGCTCAGGCATAAAAGGAACATTCAGCTGTCTCATTCTGGTGTAGAGCGATAGCATCTTGGTGATGTGGTTTTGAACGTCCCCCCCCCCAGGCACCAAACGCAGCTCAAACACCTCACGAATCGCTTGCAAACATGAACCCGCTGAATCACATTCGTGAAGCCTCTCCAAAGCTCTCCAAATCGTCTGTGCATTCGCATTTGGATCAATATGGGCCAGCTGGTCTGGATCAAGGGCCATGCAAATGCTAGCAGTCGCTTTCCCATCTCTTTTTTGCTCAGCCTCTGCTGCAGCTATCGCGGCCTGCGCAGCTCCAGCAGCTGCAACAGTGGGGGGGGGTTTAAGACACAAGTCCAATATCCCCTGGCCCGTAGCCAAAGTTTGCAACGAACAGACCAATCACTCCAGTTCCGTCCTTTGAGACGTGGAAAAGGCACTTGAAAAGTATCTTGAGGCTCACCAGCCATTTTTTCCCAATCTAGCCTGTCTTCCCTCCCCTCCTGGGGTTTAAGTAGTACTCACTCAGATTCAGGGAACGGCTCTTGTCCTCAGCTTTTCAAGCAGCCACTGCATACCGACAGCCAGGCAGCGTTCCAACAGCTTCATTCAGCCAGCGTTTGAAGTTGCGGGGGGTTCGCAGCAGAAAAACCCCCGCGTCCAGAAGCCATAAATCTCGGAAGTATGGTGTCCAGCAGGCTTCTGTTGCGCAGCTTAAATTACCTTTCGATTTCAGCAGAGTTGAAAACGCAGCTCTTCTTCGGAAGCAAAACCTGCTGCAAAGCATCTAAAGAAAACAGTCTGTCACGAACTCAGAACGACTCTTGCGTCTTTCAGCAAAGCAGTCTTTATTACAGCAGATCATAAATACACACACCGGGAGACAGAGCAGACATTCTCTGACCGGCTGTGAAACAGCAACGGACAAGACTGGGAATTACACCAGTTGCATTGCATACACAGAAAACACAACGTCATTTCCCCTGTGGGGCAGGACGCAACTTGGAGCTGAGTGTAACCCTTTCAGCTCACTCCTCACACCCCCTCTCGCCCAGCACCACGGGGCACAGCGTAGGTCGTAACCTACTTCAGACACAAACCATCACACAATTCCCAATGACACTGGAACCCCAAAGGTTTGGTGAACCCATCCACTAGGTTCTCTTGGCTTGGACAGTACTTCAGCTTCACCAAGTCTGTCTGGACACTCTGAAAAACTTTCTGAAACCGAATGTCCAAATGTTTGGTTCTGGACTTGAACTGCCCAGTTTCTGCCTAGTTTCAAACAGGGCTGGTTGTCCTCCCAAACCGTGATGGGTAGGCAACACTCTCCGTTGACCTCCTGGACCAAACATTTGTAAAACACTGACGTTTTGGACTTGGAAGGTCATGACAATGTATTCGGTTGGCATGATTATCTTTGGTATGACAAAGTAAAGGCCCACAAAGCTTTTAAAAATCACATTATTAGGAATGCCTTGTATCAGGTTTGGATTAGGAATAAAGATTTGTTAGAAAGGAAAACCCCCAGATGGCTGTCACCGGTTGAGGCTAAGGCCTACAAGAGACCCAATATGCCTGCAAATTGGCCGAAATATGCTGATATATTAGAACAAGAAGGTCAGAGTTTTAAATTGAAAAGTTATGATCAATTGAAAGAGAAAGTATCTGACTGGTTGCAATATTATCAGATAAATGAAGTGTTTAAGTTGGACAAGAAACAAGGCTTTCAGTCAGAGAAATCCAAGTTGGAAATGGAACTAATAGAACTGAACTCTAAGAACCTTTCCAGAATGTATAATCTGTTGCTAGAGTGGCATACGAAAGATGAAATGGTTAAATCAGTTATGATTGACTGGGCGAAAGATGTTGGACATAATATAATGTTTGAGGATTGGGAGAGATTGTGGAGGGAAGGTACTAAGATTACTGCATGCAATGTGTTAAGGGAAAATGAAATGAAAATGATCTATAGGTGGTATATAACTCCAGTTAAGTTGGCTAAGATGTATCATGGTTTGAGTAATGAATGCTGGAAATGTAAACAAATTGAAGGTACCTTCTATCATATGTGGTGGACGTGCCCAAAGGTAAAGGACTTCTGGGAAAAAATTTATAATGAACTTAAAAAGTGTTGAAAAACACATTTACTAAGAAACCAGAGGCCTTTCTGCTGGGCATGACCAACCATGAAATTCCCAACAAAGATAGAATATTTTTTATGTATGCCACAACAACTGCTAGAATTCTAATTGCTAAGAGATGGAAAACTGAAGAGCTACCAACAGTCGAAGAATGGCAGATGAAGTTGATTGAGTATATGGAACTCGCAGAACTGACCGCGAAACTCCGAGACCAGAGGGAGGAGAAGGTGCAAGAAGATTGGAAGAAATTTAAAGAATATTTGAAACGACGTGAAAAGTTAGACATTTGAAATTGAAATCAGAGGACATTTTAGGCGATAGTAATAAAATGTTAGGCTGAAAGTAGGATGTAAGAAGTTAGAATTGTGTTATGTTTATTTTGTTAGGAATAAGTTTATAGTTATATGATGATAGATAAGGATTAAGAATATTTCCGAGGAAGAGGAAATTTAAAATGTTATAAAGTTACTACAGTATATTTGAAATGAACGCAGAAGAGAGGCGTGAGGAAGTCCCAAAATAAGGTATAAATAAGATAAGTATAGTTAAATAAATGTTTGTTTGTTAGATTTTGTTTTTGTATTTTGTTTTTGTAGTGTATTGTTGTAGTGTTTTGTTTTGTATTTGTATTTTGTATGTTTATTTTTGTTTTTGAATTATTATTAAAAAAACACTTGTAAAACTCCATCTCCTTACAGGCTTCAGATAACGCACTGAATTCAGCTTCTGTAGAGGAGAGAGCAAGGAGACTCTGCTTTCTGGACCTCCACCCGACCAGAGCCTCCCCATATTTGACGACAAGTCCAGACACTGACTTCCTGTCTTCCAGATTGGCCCAGCTATTGTCAGACCAGCAAGTGAGCTGTGCTCCACCTTCTGCTGACAGTTTGAGACGCCAATCTCTGGAACCTTGCAGGTACCTAAGCACCCTCTTGATGCCATTCCAGGCATGCACACTGGGATTTGCAGCTTCCCTGCTGAGCAGATTTACAGCAAAGGCTATATCTGGTCTGCTCCACTGGGAGAGATACAACAGACTTCCTAGAGCTGACTGGAACACCTCGGGGCTCTGGAATGCAGTGTTCCCTGGACTGACTGTCCTTTACGAAACAAGTCTCCATGGGTGTTCTGACACTAGCACAATCAGACATTCTGAACTTCTCAAGCAACTGCTCAATCTTGACTTCCTGACTCAGCAAGAAACTGCCGTCTTCTGTCCTGTCAATCTTGACTCCTAGGTAGACGTTCCTCTGCAAACTCTTGCACTTGACTCTCTGACTTTGCAAGGCAAATGATGTCATCAATGTAACAAAGCACCAGAGTCTGCTCCTGGCCGGATCCTGCCAGGTAAAGACAACTGTCAGCAAGACTCCGCTGGAAACTTTCCAAAGCTTCATGGAGACACAAATTCCAGTTCCTGGCGGACTGTCTCAGGCCATAGATGGATTTGTGTAGCCTCCACACGACATTCGGCTTATTGCCCTCGAACCCTGGTGGAGGTAGCATGTACAGAACCTCCTCCAAAGACGAGTTCAGATAAGCGACGTCAACATCGAAGTGATGACTACAAAGCCTCTCTGAGCAGCTACAGCTAACAAAAAGCGAAGAGTTTCACTCCTAGAAGTCGGCGCATACACCTCCGTGTAATGCAAGCCCTTCCTCTGTGTGAAACCTCTGGCTACTAGCCTAGCCTTGTACTGAGGCTCTCCAGTTGCTGTGGGTTTAAGCCTAAACACCCAGCGACTGCTCACTGCAAGCTCGCCTTGAGGCAGTGTCACTGTGGAGAACACCTTCAGTGCCTTCATGGAGTCCATCTCCTTCTGCATTGCCTCGTGCCACTTCGTGGCTTCTGACTCTGGCAATTGCTGCACTTCCTCGAAGCTCTCTGGATCACACTGAGCCATACAAGCCCACACGCTAGTGGCTGTGAACTTGTCAGGAGGGATTCCTTTCGTGGTCCTCTTGGACCTCCTCAGCGTTACCTCGGATTCCCCCTCTGACCCAGATGAGCTGGACTCTGCCTGTGAGTCCCCAGTGCCTGGTGACTCTCCTACTGACCTGCTCTGCTTGGACTGTTCCTATGGACCAGCTTCTGGAGATGTCCTACTGCGCTTGAACTGTCTCCCAGTCATGGCCACTGGGGAGATGGGTGAACTCCTCGGCTCTTGCTTTGGAGTAGCTCCCCGTTGTGGTGCAAACTGGCCTTGGCCGGGAGCTCGGCCCAAACCACCAGAAGGGCCAGGAGCGGCGGCACCACCACCTCCCAGAGCTGGACCAACAGCCGGGGCTGGTCCGCCAGCTGGACCCGGTCCACCAGCCAGACCACCACCCGCACCACCACCACCAGCAGGTGGTGCACCTGCTTATCCCACATCTTCAGGACCTTCCAGAACGTCCGTGAGAACTTCTGGATTCCCATGAATGCGCTTCCACCCCTCTTGCTCACAGAACTCAGCACTGTTGCTGAGCACTATCCGTGACTGGTCCCTCCCCTCAGGGTAAGCAAACCTCCAGGCCTTCAAGGCTGGCTCGTACCCGACGAAGATCATCTTCTGGGACCTAGGACCACCTTTCCGGCACTTGGCTTTGGGAAGAAGAACATAAGCCTCGCAGCCAAAAACTCTCAGAAAATGGACTTTTGGCTTCTTGCCATACAACAGAGCATAGGGGGTGTCCCCTAGCACTGAACTGTGTGTTCGGTTCAAGCAGAAAGAGGCACACTTCCATGTTTCCGCCCAGTACTTCTGAGGCAACTGAGCATTGAAAAGCATGGCTGACACCGCCTCTTGCAGCCTGTGCTTGATTCCTGTCAACCTGTGCTTGATTCCTTTCTGACAGAAAAACCCCTGCAGTGCAGACCCGGTGAATTCCGAGCCTCGGTCGGACTGAAAACAGCGGACTTTGCAGGAAAACTCAAGTTCAACCGCCACGCCCCACTCCTTGATCATGCTGGCCGCCTCCCCCTTGTGCTTAAGGGGAATGGTCCAGCCCATTCTCGAGTGGTCGTCGGTCAGGGTCAGAATGTATTTGGCTCCGCCGATGCTGGCGGTCTGCATGGGTCCACAGAGGTCTGCATGAACCAGAGCAAAACATTCAGTGGTGACCCTATCTGACCTGGGGTAATGACACGTCTTCACTTTGGCCTGTTTGCATGCTGAACAATCAAGAAACCGTGAGCATGGCAAAAACTCGCACCCCTCAGTGTTACCTGGTGCCTTCTTGACGTACTGCCAATTCCTGTGAGAAAATCTCCTGTGCCACAGATGCAAACAATCACGATGCATCGGCGTGTTCGCACACAGCGCCTGGGCTGTGTCAGAGGTACTATTACCTGTTTCCAAGACAAAACCCCCATCATCATTGCATGGAACACTGACCAACAGGTTACCCCCCTTAGAGATGGTACAGACATCCTTTTCAAAGTGAACCTTATACCCATCCCTTAAAAGAGAAGACACAGACAGCAAACACAACTTCATGCCTGGAAAAACAAAGCATTGAATATCGGCCTGTAAGAAATCAACAAAGACAGTTGCTTCAGTCTGTAGCTTTTCTTGGAACCATCAGCAAGGGAAACCTGCTTGCCTCCAGCAATGTCCTTGCAGTTCCGGATGTGGCCACCAGGTGTCACCAAATGGTGGGACGCCCCACTATCGATCAGATAGTGTAGGCTTAGCAACAGGAACGTCCTTGACTGTAGCCATAGCAGCAGCAAGATGACGTGGCCCTCCTCCACCAGTGCCCCCGCCTCTGCCGCCTCTGCGCACGTTCCCAGGCTTGCCGGAACCTCTTATCTGAGCATTGACCTTGGCAGCGCCGCTGGCAGGGCATTCTTTATGCAGGTGGTTCGTCGAGTTACATAGATAGCACCAACGTGTGGTAGCATAGACTTGCACAGTAGACTCATCCAGGGCTTTGCTCCTAGCCCCCCCCCCACTCCTGGGAACAAGTCAGACTCCAGCAGGACGATTGCCCCCGTCTCTGCATCGCCTATTTTCCTCTTCAGCTAAGCGTCCAGCGACAAACTGCAGATTAAGATCCTGGGCTGGCATAGCTTCCAGAGTAAGGTAAAGGCTCTCATACTCATCAAAAACAGAACTGAGTAGAACGTAGACCTTCTGCTCCTCAGTATAGGCAATGCCCAAAAGCCTCAGCTTTTCCAACGTGGCAATCACCTCCTGAATGTGCTCTTGGACACTTTGCCCAGGCAGCAACCTTAGATTATACAGCTGCCTTGTAACGTGGATCCTGGCTCCAGCTGTTTGCCTCATGTAAGTATTCTGCAAAGCGTTCCAAATCGCATGGGCGTTGTCCAAACCCGCCACCAAGGGCAACTGGGAACCCTCCAGGGACATGATAAGCATCCCTCTGGCCCTCTCATCTCTGCGTTGAGCAACCTGCGCGGCAGGAATGGCAGCATCAGCAGCCCCAGCCGCTGCTGCAACTGGGGGGGCTTGCACGCAATCCCAAAGGCCCCTGGGCAACTAGCCAAGCTTGGCATTTCACTTGCCACTCCAGGAAATTGTGCCCATTCAGCGGGGCAAAAGGACAGGAAAAGGACTCTGCACCCTCAGCAGCTGCCATCTCTCCCCCTGGGGCTTCTACTCACGACTGTAGAATTCAGCCTCCCAGCTCTGGAGATAGGCCTCTTCACCAGCGAGTGCGTAGCCTGCTTTGGCAGCACTCCCAGCTGGATTTACTGCTTTTGGCCAGCAGCCCTTCCGTGCACCAACGCTTGCAGGCAGGCTAATTAATAGTCCCATAACCTTTGAAGTTGCGGGGGGTTCGCAGCAGAAAAACCCCCGCATCCAGAAGCCATAAATCTCGGAAGTATGGTGTCCAGCAGGCTTCTGTTGCGCAGCTTAAATTACCTTCAATTTCAGCAGAGTTGAAAACGCAGCTCTTCTTCGGAAGCAAAACCTGCTGCAAAGCATCTAAAGAAAACAGTCTGTCACGAACTCAGAACGACTCTTGCGTCTTTCAGCAAAGCAGTCTTTATTACAGCAGATCATAAATTACACAAACCGGGAGACAGAGCAGACATTCTCTGACCGGCTGTGAAACAGCAACGGACAAGACTGGGAATTACACCAGTTGCATTGCATACACAGAAAACACAACTTCATTTCCCCTGTGGGGCTGGACGCAACTTGGAGCTGAGTGTAACTCTTTCAGCTCACTCCTCACACAGCCTGCTGACTTCACTGGCGAGCGAACGTAAACACTCCAGCCGGGGTTAACGAGCTCTTGCTGAACTCGTCCTGCAGCCAAGCCATTAATCATCCAGGGACTTAAAAGCAATTGCTGCCACACCATAACCTAATCCATTATGTAATGGCATGGGGTGGCCACGAGCCAACTGGATAACGAGCACTCACGGCCGGTCGTCATCTTGGGTCCTGTGCCCTTCCTGATGAGGCACGTAATTAACAGTCTTAGCAAAGTAACACAGCTCGTCCCTGGAATGTATGGCTAATTAAGGCTTCCGGAGTCGATAGTCTTTTCTAAGACTACTTTATTGCAGAAAAAATATATACATCAGCCGGGAGCACACAATTCCAGCATGGTGCTCGCAGCACACACAAATCAGAACTGCAACACACAGAAAAACAATAGCATTATACAGGAATAACATCCATCTGAGGAGCGTCACTTCCTCTTCAGGTTTAACCCTGTGTTAACCTGTTTCTCCAACAGAGTTCAGCGGCTTCTGAGGCTGCGGCCTCCTTGATGGCCTTCTGCAGCGTGAGGTCTAGCTTGGTTAGAAGGTGCCGTTGCAGATGGTTGTCCCGGACTCCGCAGATGATTCGCTCCATCAGGGCATCATCTAAGTCTTGGAACTCACCGTGCAGTGCGGCCTTTCGGAGTGCGGCAATGTAGCTGTTGATTGACTCCCCCTTTGCCTGGTTCCGGTGGTAAAATGCATGGCGGACAGCAATTTTGGATGGCTTTGGAGCGTAGTGGCTGTGTAGCTTCTCTTGTAGCAAGTCCCACAGCGCTGCCTGGACTGCTAGTGGTGCAACCAAAACTCAGGCCGTCTCAAACACCTCGGGCCCGCAGAGGCTGAGGAAGAGGCCTCGCTTCCGCTCCTCTGACCCTCTTGTCAGCTCATTTGCTTGGAGGTAGCATTCAAAACGAGCCGGCGCCATTCTGAGCAGTTGGGAGCCGTTTTCGTGTCTTGACAGCTCCGGTGTTTTTCGGCTTTGGAGCTACCGCAACCGCGCTGCAGGCTCCTTAAAACCACGGGGGGAGCATCCCGTGGACTGGGGTTCTAGCGGGCGCCAGACATGCTGCCCCGGTTCTCAGGCTTCCCTTGTAAAAGGGAGGCTTGAGGGAACCGGGCAACGGCACGGCGCTGAAGAACCATTGCAGACCGAAGGCACAAAGCAGTGGGATCTGCCAGTTTGGAGTGCTTGCATTTTCCTCGATTTGGATCTAAAAAAAGGACTCCGTAAGTAAAGGAGCTTGATTTGGACTAAAATTGCATTAAAATTTGGCTTGCGGAGGGAGATTAAAGTGAGGAAGTCCATCTCCCTTTGTTGCGGCAGTGGAAAGTAACGGGCTTCTTGGAGCTGTTGCCGCTGGACTTTTTTAGACTATTATGCTGTTTCCAAAGTTTTGCAAAGTTGTTGTGCCTCCCGGTTGGGGGGGAATTTTGACTTTTAATGCTTCCAAAGTGGATTAAATTGATCAGGAAGACACCGCTTCACCCTCTGGAGTAAAGGAGTCCGGGTCAGTAAGCGGGCAGCGGATGTGTGTTGCTACTTTGATTTCTTTGTGTTTCCGACTGGATACTTTTTATTGACTGTTCCTGCTACTGTCTGAGCTGTTTAAAGTTACACTGTGGATTGGATTACAGTAACATTCCCTGGATTGACTTATTTGCAATACTTTTCTTGACTTTGTAGGACTTTTCAAAACTTTTGAAAACTTTTTAAAAGTGCCTAAAAGACTGTGGTTTGAAGTCGATGCTACTTGGGAACTTTTGTTTTGAAGGGATTAGCTTGGTTTGCTCTGCTTTTCGCCCTTGGACTGTGGTTGGCCACCTGGTGTTTATTCTGAGAATTGTTTTGGTTTTATCTTGGAACTGGCTTATTCAGGACTTATTACAACTGAGGTGACCTTGAAACCTTGGCTGCAGATTGTTTTGGAAATGCAAGACTCAACACCCTCCGTTACTACTAGAGGACAAAAAAGGGGGGGGAGAAAGAGGAAATAAAGAGAAAAACTTCTACTGTTACATCCTATTGAACAGCAGATGCTTGCTGCAATTGAGAAAGTGAATGCCAGTCCAATTAGTTCTACAGGCCTACTGTAGAAAAATTGCAAGCAGATGTAAAAGACTCTTCTGACCGGCTGGAAAAATTCGATTTTGGCCATTGATAAGACGGTCCAGGAAAATACTGCAGCGATTAGAAAGATTGGAGAAGAGGTGAAAGTACTTAAGAAAGATTCAGAGGATTTTAAGACTGTGGAACATAGACTTGAGAACGTTGGATCCTGATAAAATCCAGAGGATTGAAACACAACAAAAAGACGTTCAAGAATCTCTCGCCTTTTTACAACTTCCAAGCGAGCGAGGCCTAACTTGAGATTGAGAAATCTACCAGAGTTGGAGCAAGATAGTTTGAAGGATTATATTGTCAAGGAATTCTCCACATTCTGGCAGCTTGAGGAAGACGATTTGGCAACTTTTATTGTTAAGGCCTACACATTTGGAACCAAAGGAAAAAGAGTTCAAAGAGAGTTAACGATTGTATGGTGGTGTTCCAGAATCGTATTCAAAGAGACCAGATCCTTGATTTACACTACAAGAACAACCTGGTGGTCCAACAGAAATCAGTAATCATTTATAAAGACATCCCATGGTACTTTTTAAATTTGAGATTCAATTATAACGACTTATCAACAGAGCTACGTTCCAGAAGAATTCCATTCAGCTGGGAGTTCCCACAGGGTCTGACATTTAAATATAAAGAAAGAAGAGTGAGAATCAGGTCAATTGAAGACAAGAAGAAGTTTTTGGAGAAATACGCAGCTGATTTCAAAGGATCGTCATTGGACCCTGTAAGGGCACTGCCAACTGGTGGTGGAGGTTCAGATTCAGGAGGAGAATCGTCTGAAGAAGAACAAGGCGCAGTAGGAGGCGTTGGGAAATAAGATGGCGTTGTAACTGTTGACGTGGAATGTCCACGGTCTGAACCAGAGGCCGAAGAGACACAGAGTATACAATGCTTTAGAACAGAAAAAAATGGATATAATTTGTTTACAGGAGACCCATGTAGTGCGGCAACATAGAAGGATTCTACAAAATAAAAGATTAGGCCAAGAATTTATTTCGTCCGACAGAGTCAAGAAGAGAGGAGTAGTAATTTATGCTAAAGAAAAATACAATCCAAGGCAATTGTTCAAGGATGAAGAAGGGAGATACGTTGCAATTGAAATTAACGTACAAGGCGACAAACTTTTGATTCTGGGACTTTATGCACCAAATGAAGCGAAGGCTACCTTCTACAAAAAAATACATGACATATTTATTGGACTATTTGGATTATAATATTGTTTGCCTCGGGGATTTTAATGGAGCAGTTTCCACTCTTATGGATAGATCTCAAAGGACTAAAATTACAAATGAAGGGAAACTACCAAAAACTTTTTTTCAAATGGTGGACAATCTGAATTTAGTAGATTCATGGAGGTTAAAGAATCCAACTGAGACCGAGGCAACATATTCTGATTCTCAATTGTCGTGGTCCTGTTTAGATTACATTTAGATCTCTAGAGGGTTGGCCCCCAAAATACAGAAGGCAGTGATCTGCCCCAAGTCTTGCTCGGATCACAATGCGGTACAATTGGATTTGATGATCTCTCTAAGGTTTCCTCCAGATGGAGAATGGATGATGGACTGTTAGAGAGACTCTAAAAGGTAGTCAAAAAGCTGTTGCAAAGATGAAAGAATATTTTCAGTTTAATTTGAACACTCAAGTGGGAGAAAAGGATTGTTTGGGACGCAAGTAAAGCAGTGATGAGAGGTCTCCTCATAAGTGAAAAAGCCAAGAAAAAGAAGGAGCAGAATTTGGAAAAAGAGAGAATTTTGAAGCAAATTAAACTGCATGAGAAAAGACTAAGAGGACACCCTAAAAATCAGCAAATTCAGAAAGAAATAAAAATCTTGCAGTCCCAATATGCTAAATTGTTAAATCAGGAGATTGAATGGAAAATTAGAATGATGAAGCAAAGGACTTTTGAATCAGCGAATAAATGTGGGAAGTTGCTTAGCATGGCAATTGAAGAAGAGACAAAAGTTGAATACCATCACCTAATTTAAAGGTTAATGATAAAAATGTAGAGAACCCGGAAGAGATCAGAAAATATTTTCAGAAATTTTATAAGCAATTGTACAAGGAGGAAAAAGTAGAGAGGAAGTTATTAAGCAATTCTTGGAAAAGAATGGTTTGCAGAAGGTCCCAGAAGAAAACTTGACAATTCTTCAACCACCCTATTACGAATCAAGAACTGGAAAATGCAATAGCAGTATGAAGATTGGAAAGGCCCCAGGACCGGATGGATTAACTGCAAAATATTATAAGACTTTGAAACATTGGTTGATACAGCCATTGAAGGATATCTGCAATGGACTATTGGAGGGAGGTAGGGTGCCAGAAACATGGAAGGAAGCGTACATCACATTGATCTTAAAACCAGACTCAGATAAAACACAAATGAAGAGTTATAGACCCATATCACTTTTAAATACGGATTATAAAATTTTTGCAAATGTCATGGCCACACGGTTAAAAAGAGTGTTGAAAGAGTATATCCACAAGGATCAAGCAGGTTTTTTACCTGGAAGACATATTAATAGGAATACAAGAATTATTGTGGATATACTGGAAAGATTAGAAAAGAAGATAAACTCTGATGCAGCATTGTTGTTTATTGACGCTGAAAAGGCCTTTGACAATATATCTTGGACGTTTATGAAGAAGAATTTGGAAAAGATGTAGGTCGGTCAAAGATTCTTAAATGGCATAAATGCCATTTATAAAGAGCAAAGAGCAAAGATACTAATTAACAAGGTGATGTGCGAAGAAATTAGAATTGAAAAAGGAACAGACAAGGGTGCCCTATCTCCCCGTTACTTTTCATTACAGTCCTGGAGGTTTTGTTGGAAATGATTAGAAAAGAAAAGCAAATTAAAGGAATTAGGGTGGGAGAGAAAGAATATAAATTGAGAGCCTATGCAGATGATTTGGTTTTATCCCTACAAGATCCGGAAAGCAGTGTACCTAAAGCAGGGGTCTGCAACCTTTAAGACAAAAAGAGCCACTTGGACCCGTGTCCGAAGGGGAAAAAAAACTGGGAGCCGCAAAACCATTGCGACATTTAAAACAAATATAACACTGCATATATATGTATATGTATATATGTATTTCAACTAACATCCAGTCTTGGCTCCATGCACTGCCTGTTAATGCTTTGAATAAACTCACACTGCAGCATAAACTTAACATTCTATTTACGGGGGACATTATCTTCAGACCAACTAACTGAGTTTCATGATACTTTACTGCCCATACTTAAAAAGAAATCCCCAGGATCTTTTCCAGCACACCTAGTTTGAAAGCTCTTTCTGAATGCTGTGTCAACCAAGAGGATTGGCAATACTGAAACCCAGGCAGCACTGAGACTGGTATGCATAACCATGTGCAAATAAGGCCCCAGTCGACTCAACACCTTCTGTGAAAGCCCTAGCAAACAACACCACACTAGCA
Organism: Lacerta bilineata; assembly: GCA_900245895.1. Classification (NCBI taxonomy): domain Eukaryota; kingdom Metazoa; phylum Chordata; class Lepidosauria; order Squamata; family Lacertidae; genus Lacerta; species Lacerta bilineata. The sequence goes on along the minus strand of OFHV01003702.1, from coordinate 4,095 downwards.
CAAATGCAGTATACCCCAATGCAGATGATGCTTGGTCACACCGAGGCTCCCCCAAGCAACCAACAAATGAAATAACAATAACAATATTAATGTTACCAATAATAGTAATACAAGTAAGAGGTCTCAACGAACCTTTCGCTTCTGGAGACTCCCCTGTGTTAGGCAACTAATAAATAGCATTAAGAACGGTGATAATATAAGGAAGAGGACCAGCAAAATTTTTGCTTGATGGCAAATTGCCCAGAGACTCCCACCCCAACCCCCATGTTAGGCAACTACTAAGTTAAATAACTAAGCAGAGCCCAGGTATGGTTTCGGAAACTTGATGGAGAGCACGTGTTGAGATACTTGTATTGCCGGGGGTTGGCTAGAGGACCCTCGGGTGTCCCTTCCAACTCCACAGTTCTATGATTCTAACAATATAAGCAAAAGGGTGAGTGCGTTTTTCACTCAAGGCCAGTGCATGCCCCCTTAAAAACAACAACAACAACACACCATCAAATCCCACTATGGCGCTTAATAGAGCAATTTCGTTGTTTCACACAAGGGGACAATGACAATGAAGATTTATTCTATTCAATAGTAACAACACACGCCTTTAGTCCTTTGCAGGTTGCATGCTGCAGTCCTGTCTAGGCTCGTTTTACCAGGGATGGACCTCAGCGGGGATTTGCTAAGTGCGCTGGTTAAAGTCTTTGAAAGGCTGCAAAAAAGAGTCCCATGGAGCGCAATGGGACTTACTTCTGAGTAGACAAACACGGGGCTGCGCTGTGAAGGTGCCACTTCAAGGGATTCCGGTTCCGGTTACGGACTGGTATCGGAATTCCATCTGCTCCCGACCCCCAGGCTGTTTTGGGAGTATGCAGCCTCCCTACCTTCCCAGGAATGTGGGAAGGGCAGCTTGCCCGCGGTGCTCCAAAACCTGCTCTGATATACTCGGCACTCCTGCGACCGGCCTGTCCGTCCGAGATCCCAACGCTAAGAAATATAAAAGTTGAGTAGCCTTGGGCATGCTTCAAACGAAAGAGGAGAAAGCATTTTGCTAAAGAATCCAGCCACTGTTTGAAAAGTTGAAGAATGAAAAGAATTACGACTGTATCGGTATGTGAAACGGGACAGAAGGGGGGAGGAGCCCTGGACTATGTGATTGTATGATTCTATACTGGGCAAATACCCCCCCAGAAGACCCAATGTTTATATAACAAGTGAGATTTGAAGGATTGAAAAATTGAATATGGAGGAAAATATTTGAAGTATTAATCTATAAAGTGTGTGAATATGAAAAAGAGACGCTATCCCCTGTGGAAAGTTTTTGTCAACATCTGAAAGAGGGAAGAGCGTTCTTATCTGTAATTTTTTGAACCCCTTGGACATTGACGGACTTTAATTGGCAGAATTTGGTTTGCCCAGAAATGACGCAGTTAGAATTATGCCCGGACTGCAAAGTGGGATCGAAGGAGGACAAGCCACATTTTCTTTTCTCTTCTTTTTACGTGATGATTTATAAAGATGGACCTCCCGAAGATTTATAAGCTGGTGCAGATCGGGGCTTTTAAAAGTGGAAAAATATATGAAAAATAATAAAGAAGAAATGGCGACCATCAAAATGTGACTTTTGGATTTAAAGTACAGACTTATAATCACACAGCGATACTGTTTGTTTGGACTTATCTTACTTGTTGGATATATCAGTGACTGTGAAAATATTTTGGAAGCGAAAGCAAAGTAATAGTTATGATAATATAGCCTCTGGAATTTGAAATGGGAACCCTAAAACAAAATTTAAAGTAATAATCTGGACAATTTGGAACCTTTCTTTTTGTTTTATAATTGGAGAAATAATTTGGAATGATTTGGAATGTTTCATATGATATTGTTTTATTGGAAACCACAATAAATAATTAGAAACTTCAAGATGCAAACCCTCGGAAGTGAAAAATGAGGCGCGTCTACAGGAGTAAGAGCCGCTGAGTTAAATGGAACTGACTCCCAAATTCAGAGGAGCGCAGGCTTGCTTTTTGTTTCTCCCCGTTACTTTTCATTACGGTCCTGGAGGTTTTGTTGGAAATGATTAGCAACCTAAAGAAAAGCAAATTAAAGGAATTAATGTTGGGGGTGGGGAGGGCGCGTCCAGGATGCCTCCAGGCAGGCCCCGCTTCCTCTACAAATTTTTAAAAGAGGGCTTGTTCCTCCTCGCCCTTGCCCGCCGCCTGCCACCCCTGGCCCAGCCCGCAGCTGCCTAACTGTCGTCGTCGCCTTGGGACAGCAGCACCTCCACGCCAGCAGCAGCAGCTCCATGCCAGCAGCAGCAGCAGCAGCTCCACCACGCCAGCAGCAGCCACACATCCAGGCCAGGCGCCAAGGAGGGAAACTGCTGCTGTTTTATCCCTACAAGATCCGGAAAGCAGTGTACCTAAAGTATTGGAGATAATAGACTCTTTTGGACGAGTAGCAGGATTTAAGTTGAATAAAACAAAGACAAAGGTTTTGACAAAAAATATGTCACCGTTGCAGACACAGAAATTACAAGACCAAACTGGACTGAGTTTTGTTAATAAGGTGAAATATCTGGGGGTGAATTTAACTTCAAAGAATCTAAACCTGTTCAAGGATAATTATGAAAAATTGTGGAAGGAGATTAAGAGAGACTTGGAGATATGGACAAGGTTAAAGTTGTCTTTGATGGGCAGAATAGCAGCCATAAAGATGAATGTATTACCAAAAATTCTGTTTTTATTTCAAATGCTTCCGATTATAGACAAAATGGACTGTTTTAAAAGGTGGCAAAAGGACTTATCGAAATTTATCTGGCAGGGAGAAGAAGGTTACCTAGAATTAATATAAGATATTGACTGATTCTAGAAGATGGATTCTCCCTGCCACTGAGATATATTTTGAAGCAGCTGCCTTTTGTTGGTTAAAAGACTGGTTTAAATTGGAGGACACTGATGTTTTAGATTTGGAAGGACATGACAATGTATTTGGATGGCATGCTTATTGTGGTATGACAAAGTTAAGGCCCTGGACTTTTAAAGCTTTTAGAAATATATTATCTAGCCTTCGATCAGGTTTGGATTCGGAATAAAGATTTGCTGGAGAGAAAAACCCCCAGATGGCTGTCCCAGTGGAAGCGAAGGCGTATAAAAGACCTAATATGTCTGCGAAATGGCCAAAGTATGCTGATATTTTGGAACAGGATGGTCAGAATTTTAAATTGAAAAGTTATGAACAGTTGAAGGAGATGATGACTGACTGGTTGCAGTATTACCAGATTAATGAAGTTTTTAAGGTAGATAGAAAACTAGGTTTTCAATTGAGAAATCCAAGTTGGAAACAGAACTAATTGAACCAAATAGTAAGAACCTTTGCCAGAATGTATAATTTATTGCTAGAGTGGCATACAAAAGATGAAATGGTTAAATCAGTTATGATTGGTTGGGCAAAGGATGTGGCTCATAATATAATGTTGGAGGATTGGGAAAGACTTTGGAAGCAAGGTATCAGATTTACTGCGTGTAATGCCTTAAGAGAAAATATTATGAAAATGATGTATAGATGATATCTGACACCAGTGAAATTAGCTAAGATGTATCATGGATTGAGTAATGAATGTTGGAAATGTAAAAAAGTAGAAGGTACCTTTTATCACATGTGGTGGATGTGCCCAAAAGTAAAGGAATTCTGGGAGAAAATTTATAATGAGCTTAAAAAAGTGTTGAAAAACACATTTATTAAGAAACCAGAGGCCTTTCTTCTGGGCATAGTCAACCATGAGATTCCCAATAGAGATAAAACATTTTTTATGTATGCCACAACAGCTGCTAGGATTTTAATAGCGAAGAATTGGAAAAGTGAAGATTTACCGACAGTGGAAGAACGGCAGATGAAGTTGATTGAATATATGGAACTCGCTGAACTGACCGCGAAACTCCGAGACCAGAGGGAGAAGTGGTGCAAGAAGATTGGAAGAAATTCAGAGACTATATGAAAAAACGTGAAAAGATAGAGATTTGAACTGGAAATCAGTGGAATTAATGGCGATAGTATGAAATGTGTTTAGAAAAAGTAGGATATAATTGCTAGAATTGTTGATTT
>OFHV01003701.1:0-61250 GCA_900245895.1 Lacerta bilineata | reverse complement strand
CTCATCCTGGGGCAAAGTTCTCAACTTGAGGTAACTCTTCCAGGTTAGCAGAGTTTGTAAGCTGAAGCGTTTGTAACCTGGGGCGTTTGTAACTCGAGGTACCACTGTATAGTAAGGTAAAATGTGAGTCAATTCAATAGGGTATTATGCACAGGAGAACTGTCCTGATTTAATCCAGTAAGGTATTTTACACAGGACAAATGTATTTTGTCCAGGGTAAGTGCACAGGATGGGTGGTTGCTGAACAGCAACATCTTACCGGTAGTGCTTGCTGCTGCAATATGATGGGGGAACGAAAGGAGGAGGACTTGCCCAGTTCGTCTCGCAGCCTCATGTTCTCCATCATCAAGGTGGAGTAGAGACCCTTGGACCAGTTGTCACCTGGAACTGGGGGTAAAGACAGCAGAAGATGCTCAACTAAAGGAAAGAGAAAGCTGTTGCAAAAAGGAGTAGGAAGAAGCCTCTTTATGTTTTCAGGGGTGCAAGCTCAACTGATTTGTGGATTGGAAATTACCTGCTCTTGGCTGAATCCATGCTGTAACCTGTGGAACTGAAACCCACAGTGCTAATTAGCACATAGAGAACACAGAAAGTTCCCTTACACTGACCCCTTCCATATCACCTACGGATAGGCAGATTTATTTGTAGATCTCTGGGTGATTTGCAGGAGGCTGACAAAGATTTCTGACTCCCAAGTGCTTAACAAAGGGATGGGTCCTCCATATAGTATTGGACCAGCTCCCATCAGCCTTAGACCACACAGTCAGTGGTCAGGGAAGATGGTAGTAGGAATCCACCAGCCTCTGGGAGACCACATGTTTTCCAGACGTGATTCAACAGTGGCAATGACAAAACAGCTTGCTCCCCTCAACCCTGCCAAACTAGGCTGCTGGAATGAAGAAAGCTCAAGGGAACCAGCAATTGATTTTTATATGCAAGCTTAGCTCAAGTTGTGAATTGCAAAACAAATCCCTGTGCTTAGCAGTTGATTGGAGTTGATCAGAGGCACCATGCTATAGAGAGAGGGGGGGGAGATTTTTTTCTAGAAAAAAGGGTGCTGGTAGCGGGTGGCACTGTGGTCTAAACCACAGAGCCTAGGGCTTGCCGATCAGAAGGTCGGTGGTTCGAATCCCCGCGATGGGGTGAGCTCCCGTTGCTTGGTGCCTGCTCCTCCCCACCTAGCAGTTCGAAAGCACATCAAAGTGCAAGTAGATAAATAGGTACTGCTCCAGCGGGAAGGTAAACGGTGTTTCCGTGCGCTGCTCTGGTTTGCCAGAAGCGGCTTTGTCATGCTGGCCACATGATCCGGAAGCTGTACGCCGGCTCCCTCGGCCAGTAAAGCGAGATGAGCACCGCAACCCCAGAGTCGTCCACGACTGGACCTAACAGTCAGGGGTCCCTTTACCTTTTACTCACCAGCAGCATCTTCACCCTCCTTGCCATGACCACCACGAGCACCGCCAGCGAGGTGACCAGGGTGCACACGACCAGCACCAGAGCACAGTGCGTGGAAGGGGAAGAGCATCACATGCTGTTCAAGGAGCGGGACTCATGTGCTCTGACAAGCCCTGTGGCATAGTGGCAGCAGCCGAGCTCCAGTGGGACTTTGCTCATGCTGCAGCTCCCCATGCTGAGCATCTCCAGCTGGGTGTGTGTGTTTGTGTGCTAGTACTGAGTAGCGCCAGAAAAATGGTGATCGGTCAATCTATCGATCGATTGCCTCTGCATGTGGCTCTGTGGCAGATAGGGAGTTCCAGAACAATATAAATGAGACCTTGCAAACCTAGCCTGACCTCTCCAGTTCTTCACTGACTGTCTTCTGGGGATTCAAAGAGGAGTTCTCACAACCTCTACTAGGTGGTGCCAAGACTGCAAACGAAAGCAGGTGCATTGCTGAGCACTTGCCAACACTCCCTACCATCATCCAGTCTGAGCTCACAGTGAAGATCATAAGAAGAGCTCTGCTGGGTGAGACCAAAGGCCTCATCTCACTGCCTGCTCTCACAGTGGCCAACCAAGCACCTCTGAAAAACCCACAAGCAGGTTGAGAGCACAACAGCACTTTCCCCCGTGACTTATGGTCCCCAGCAACTGTGGCCTCCAAAACTGGAGGTGGCACAGGGCAATCATGAGTGATAGCCTTTGATAGGTATGCTCTCTAAGTTGGTAGCCATCACTACATTCTGGGTCCCATCTCTGTGGGCCCCTCCGGTCACCCCTGGCTTGCAATGGGAATGGGCTGTGCAGGTTTCTTTATTTACAAAAAAGATATATACTACTATATCATAAAAATATATCAAAGCAGTTTACAATGATAAAACCATAAAACAAGACATCAATTAGCCCTTGTGGAAGGATGTAGTCTTAATTGCCTGGTGGAACAGAAAAGTTTTCAGCAGGTGTTTAAAAGATGGCACAGAAGGTGCCTGCTGAATCTCCAGTGGCAGAGTGTTCCCCAGGACTAAGCCAATGACACAAAAGGCTTGCCTTCGTGATGCTGTCAAATGAGCCTTGCTAACGCAGGGAACCAACTTTGAAAGGCAGCAAGTGCGGCAGAGATGCTGGAGATGCACAAATTGCCCGCAGTCCACTCACCTGAGCCGAGAGATGCGTCTGAAAAATGGATGTCCTCTTTTGACTGCTCCTTCATCTTCCCTTCCAGCATCCTCTCCATCCTCTCAATCACCTTTCAATGGAAAGAAGCAACGGGTGAGTTTATAGGAGGGGACCCTTCACTCTACCCCAAGCTTCTGAGAGACGGTTGTGATGTGCTGGTCTCCAGCAATGGGCTCAGTCCTCCAGCTCACTGCCATAGACCAGCAGTCACATTTCACTGCAAAAGATGGAAATGGCAAGGAAGCAGCTCTGAGTGAACTACTGGGCAGGTGTGCCAGTTTGGCCTCACAACCATGGGTGCCCGGGGCCATAGCTGCCATGCAGCATGCATGGCCCTGGCACCAAATTTTGTGGCCCCTTCATGGGGAATTTTGTGGGTGCTTGGGCTCTGAGGGACCCAGGGAGTTGGCACCTATCTCATAGGCCATTCTGTCAGCTGCCACGTTACAGTGACTTTAATGAAGTCGTACCAGCAGACATAGGGACGTGGGTGGTGCTGTGGGTTAAACCACAGAGCCTAGGGCTTGCTGATCAGAAGGTTGGCGGTTCGAATCCCCACGATGGGGTGAGCTCCTGTTGCTTGGTCCCAGCTCCTGCCCACCTAGCAGTTTGAAAGCATGTCAAAAGTGCAAGTAGATAAATAGGTATGCTGGCCACATGACCCGGAAGCTGTACACCAGCTCCCTCGGCCAGTAATGCAAGATGAGCGCCGCAACCCCAGAGTCGGACATGACTGGAGCTAATGGTCAGGGGTCCCTTTACCTTTACCTTACCAGCAGACATTCAGATTCTGGGCTTAATGTTTTTATGGAGTGAGTGCCCTATAGATGGCAAGGCGTCTTACTCTACTCAGGGCTCATCCACACATCTTTCTGTGCCACAGTTCCAGGTCTGCGCTTTAAAGCTCTGAGACCAAGTCATTTCCCCGTAGAAGCCCACTCTTGACTGCTGAATCAGACGAAACAGCAATCCACAGGAAACCCGAATTGCCATTTGTGCTCCGAGTCCTTCCTGGGCAGCCTCCCCAGATTCTGCCCCCAAGCCCTACCTTGATGTCTTCGCATTTCCCCCAACCGTTTCCCCTCACCTTTTCCTGCTTCTTCACCGCGTCTTCCAGAGATTGCATCTTGGCGACTTTGGCCTGGTATTTCCTTAGCACCATTTGCTGCTGCTGGTGAGCTCGTTGCAGCATCACGAGGTCTTTTTCTCGGTCATTTTTCTGGTGGTGGGAAAGGACCAAGGCCCTTGAGATGGGATGGAACCGCAGTCCTGATTTCTTTGGGGGTGGGGAGTGAGTGGTAGAGGCTTCTTTGTGGAGCACTCTGGACTATGGTTACCAGATTTTTTTCAATGAATCCAGGGGACACTTTTTTTTTTAAGCTGAGTAGCAACAGGGAGTCAGTAGTGGGGATGGTGAGGCAAAAGACCCTGGGCTCAAGCACACATGCATATTGTATAAAGGTGCAAAGCCCTTCTTTTGCACTCTGTGAAACATGAATGCACAGAGTTTTTTTTAAAAAAACTGGGCAATGGCGTGCCACCTGCCCATGACTCCCAAGCCTCCCCCAATCTCCTCCCCCTTCCCCCTTTGTTTTGACTGATTGGGGGAGGCTCAGGAGTCACGGGGGGGCTGTTGCCCAGTTTTTTTTTTTTAAAAAAAACCCTCTGTGCATTTATGTTTCACAGGGTGCGAAAGAAGGACTTTGCACCTTGCCTGGCAGAGAAACTGCGTGCCTTATGCCCCTCCTGGGCAACGGCTGCCCGCCCGCGACTCCCGAGCCTCCTCCAGTTTGTCTAAACAAAGGGGGAAGGTGGCAGGAGATCTGTACCGCCGGACGTCCCCGGTTCTCCTTTCGCAGTGGCGGCAGTAGAGAGCAGCTCCTGAAGCCAGCCAGAGCAAACTGCGCTACCAGGCTGGCTCCAGGCTGCCGCTGCCACATTTCCCGGGGACAGATTTGCAAATCTGGGGACATTATGGGGACGGAATTTGTCCGGGGACAGATCTGCAAATGCAGGGACTGTTCCTGGGAACTGGGGACGTCTGGTAACCCTACTCTGGACAGACCCAGACCCAGACCTAGTGGGGACCGACTGATCCTCTGCTGAACAGAGGTAGTAAACCTGTGATCTTTCAGAGGTTCCTGGACTACAAATCCCATTATCCCTGATGGACAAATCTATCCAATTCCATTTCTCATTTTCTCAATCTTAAGTTCACTTCTGATAATTTCTATGTTAGTGTGATTTTTTTTAAGTGAACATGCAAAATAGCACACATGTGCATTTTACCTATTAAGCACGTTTTTGCAAACAAAATCATCTCCCCATATATCATCATTTTTTTCACACACACCCTTTTTTAAAAAAACTAAGAGAAGCACATGTGTACACTTTCTCCTTTGGTTTTGCATTTTTTGATTGGATAACTTCATTGCAAAATGCAGTGAAGTGTGAGTTTGGGAGGCTGGCAATGTTTCATTTCACATCCTGGTTTGGGAATCAGGTAGGTTCCTATTAAAATATGGACCAAATAAATCGCTGCCCCATTCCTACCCACAATGCAGGGTCTCTCCAAAGCTGTGACAAATGGCAAACACAGAAGCGCTTACCCGAATCAGTTCGTTCTGCAGCCTTTGAACCCGGTCCTTCATTCTGGCCATCTCCCGAGCCCCAGCACTTAGTTTCTGCTTGAGGGTTACTAAAAAGCAAATGGCAGAGCCTGGAGAAAACCCCATCCAGGGAGGACCATGGCTCTCATACACCATGGTGGATGTTCTGCCTTCTGTATTGCAGGGGATTGGACAAGATGACCCTTTGGGTCCCTTCCACCCTACAATTCTATGATTCCATGATATGAGAGGCTTCTTGCCTTATGTGTCCCAGTTGTCAACATCAGTGAGCGAGGCTATGAACACGGGAAGCAGTTTTATATAGAATGAGACCATTGGACTATCTCATCTGTCACTGCCCACTCTGACTGGCAGCACTGCTCAAGGGACTCAGCCAAGGGCGTTTCCCCTTTTTTTAATTAAAAGAAACCTGATACAGCAGGGGTTGAATTTGGGACTTTCTTTGTGCAGATTGTGTGCTCTAGCTCTCAGCAATACAGAGGATGACCAGGAAAGGTGAAGAATCCCATAGATGAGAACATAAGAAGAGAGTGTTGGATTTGGCCAATGGCCCACCAAGTCCAGCATCCTGTTCTCTTCTGCTTGGGTCACTTCTTGCAGGTTTCCCACAGGCATCTGGTTGGCCAATGTGAGAACAGGATGCTGGACTAGATGGGCCATGGACTAGCAGAGCTCTTCTCATGGGAGAGTGCTCTTGTTCTTGGGTTCTGCTTATGCGTTTTCCACAGGGCTCTGGTTGGTTATCACACAGGGTTGTTTCAAAGCACTGATCCTCCTATGTCAGGACCAAATTCCAGCTTGGCCCTAAACAAGGATGGGCCAATCTGTCAACTACCTGGCTGCCCTTCCTGCATTTGTGATCAGAGCCACCTTTCCCATTGGGTTTACTGGCATGTTGTGCCAGGGTGCCAACCTCTCAGGGGCGCCCCAGCAAGTGGGGGAGCTGCGTGGCTTTGCCGGAGCCTCCCCCTTTCCCTCCTGCACACCTGCCAGCTGTGCCCTGCCAACTATATGGCTGGCAGACGTGCAGCTTCCTTCCCAAGCCCCCGCAGGAGGAGAGTGATCCTCGCAGAGGCTTGGGAAAAGGTCAACTCTGGGAAACAGGGGGGGGGGGCGCGCCGGAGGGATCTTTGCACCACGGCGCCGGATATGCTTAAGATGGCCCTGTTTGTGATGGCCACCATCTGGTACTTAGAGGTATACTGCCTCCAACAGAGGAGGAAGCATGCACCAATCATGGCTAGTAGCCTTAGGTTTTTTGGGGATGTTGCCTAATGGCCATCCAATCCGGCTGCCACCCAACAAGCTCTACATCCTTCCCCCATGGGGGACCTTCACCTGTCCCCTCCTGTGTCACACGGATTGGCAGAGAAGTGGGCAATCTCCTTACATATCCTGTCAATGATTTCGGTCTTTGTCATGACGTCAGGGTCTATGTCGTGAAACAGGACGCGGCCCACATCTTCATGCATGGCAAGGTTGCGTCGCAGGGTGCTGTTCTCAGACTCTAGGTTGGTGACGTGCTGGCGCAGGGACAAGATATCATCCGCCATCCTCTGCATGGCAGCATGGTAATTGTCCATCTCCTGGCAGCCATTGGAAAAGAAGAAGAATCATGACCCAGTAAAGATAGTTAGAATCCACAAATTGCACCCTGTTAGTTTTGACAAGGCCTGGTGATTATCAGCTTGTGGCCAGATGGAGGTGGGCTTTTCCACCGGTGCCACCTGTGTTGTGGAATGTTCTCCTGCTGAAATACGAAAGACCCCCATCACCATTGGCATCCCGCCAGCTCTTGAAGACACACTTGTTTAGACAAAAGTTACCCAGAGCCTTTTATTTTCATTGGTGCAGTTTGGATGGACAGGTTTTGTTGTACATTGGAAGGGGACATTTATGAAAAGTATAACTGCAATTTATTCTGAACAACAGGCGAACTTCATAGTAAGCAATGTATTAACTGAAAAATGTATAATAACTAAGGGAACGAGACAGGGGTGCCCTCTGTCTCCATTATTGTTTATTTTAGTATTAGAAACATTGACAAGGAATATGACTGGATGAAAGCATAAGAGGAATTACATTGGGGAGTAAAGCGTACAAGTTAAAAGCATTTGCGGATGACCTGGTTATAACTGTGGAAGAACCCTTAGAAAATATACCAAGGGTAAAAAAGATAGATAAATTTGGACAAGTAGCAGGTTTCAAGCTTAATAAAAATAAAACAACAGCGTCAATGAAGGATATGTCAGAACAAATGAAAAATGAATTTCAGCAAAAAACGGATTTAGTGGTAGTAAAGAAAGTAAAATATCTAGGGATATGGTTAACAAACAGAAACATAAAGATAAAGATAATTATGTAAAAGTGTGGAATGGAATTAAAAGAGCTATGAAGATATGGGGAAGGATGGATTTAACATCATGGGGAAGGATCTCAGTGATAAAAAATGATTTTCTTACAATGTGGTTCAGGAATCCCTTGTGGATTTTTACTTTCTCATACCATAGATAAGCATGCCAACCATATCTGTTATCATATCTTTCTAAATCCAGTATATCCGTATTCTTTAATGGTACCCGTTCCCGCAACCAGCAGAGACAGGACACTTCATAATATAATTTCAGGTCTGGCATTGAGAACCCCCCTCATTGTTTTTCATCCATTAATAATTTATATATTATTCTGGGCTTTCCCCCCTGCCAGACAAATTTAAAAATATATTTTTTCCCATTGTTTGAAGTGTTCTGCTCCTCTGATTATGGGTATTGATTCAAACATAAATAGCAGTCTTGGCAATACGTTCACGAAAAAAAATAAACATGAAAAATAATTGGCCTAGGTACAAAGATCTGTTAACAGAGGTGGAAAATAAATTGAAGGTAAAAGAGTATGGAGAAATAAACCACCAGATTGCTTACAATACCACCAGCTAAGTGACATATTCAGAAGTGATAAGGGAAAGGGCTTTGGGAAGGAATTCTCAAAGTATGAAAAAGAACTGTTGGAGAAGATAATGAAAAATTATTATATCATTAAAAACTATGTTGTAATGGGAGACGAAAGAGAGAGTAAAATAAAAAATAAAAATTAAAAATTCCTTCCAGTAGCACCTTAGAGACCAACTAAGTTTGTTTTTGGTATGAGCTTTCGTGTTTGTTCTTGGTATGAGCTTTCGTGTGCATGCATGCATGCACACGAAAGCTCATACCAAGAACAAACTTAGTTGGTCTCTAAGGTGCTACTGGAAGGATTTTTTTATTTTTTATTTTGTTTTGACTATGGCAGATCAACACGGCTACCTACCTGTAACTGGAGGTTAAAGATGTAATGATAAAATGGGCAAAGGATTTGGGATATAATATCCCACTTGAGTCATGGGGAAAGCTGTGGAAAGAGGATTTGAAATTTACGGTGTGTAGTATATTGAAAGAATATTATATGCAAATGATGTATCGCTGGTATTTAACTCCGGTAGAGATTGCAAAGATGTATAAAATTCCCCCAAAAGATGTTGTAAATGTAAAGATAATGAAGGCACTTTTTTCACATGGTGGATTTGCAAAAAGGCAAAAGACTTGCCGAAGAATTGATGCTTTTGAATTATAGGTGCTGGAGGAGACTCTTGAGAGTCCCATGGACTGCAAGAAGATCAAACCTATCCATTCTTAAAGAAATCAGCCCTGAGTGCTCACTAGAAGGACAGATCCAAGTTGAGGCTCCAGTACTTTGGCCACCTCATGAGAAGAGAAGACTCCCTAGAAAAGACCCTGATGTTGGGAAAGATGGAGGGCACAAGGAGAAGGGGACGACAGAGGATGAGATGGTTGAACAGTGTTCTCAAGCTACTAACATGAGTTTGGCCAGACTGCGAGAGGCAGTGGAAGACAGGAGTGCCTGGTGTGCTCTGGTCCATGGGGTCACGAAGAGTCGGATATGACTGAACGACTGAACAACAACAACATGGGAGGTGGTATGCCTCTGAATGCCATTTGCTAGGAACCACAAGACTGGTGAGCGCTGCTGTTGCAGTCAGGCCGGGCCTGCTTGTGGGCTCCCCAGAGGCACCCAGCTGGCCACTATGAGAACAAGACAAGCATTTGGCCTGATCTAGCTGTAGGGCTTGTCCTCTGTTTTCATGAGGTAAAGATAAAGGGACCCCTGACCATTAGGTCCAGTTGTGTCCGACTCTGGGGTTGCGGCGCTCATCTCGCGTTACTGGCCGAGGGAGCCGGCGTACAGCTTCCGGGTCATGTGGCCAGCATGACTAAGCCGCTTCTGGCGAACCAGAGCAGTGCACGGAAACGCCGTTTACCTTCCCGCTGGAGCGGTACCTATTTATCTACTTGCACTGGTGTGCTTTCGAACTGCTAGGTGGGCAGGAGCTGGGACTGAGCAACGGGAGCTCACCCTGTCACGGGGATTCGAACCGCCGACCTTCTGATCGGCAAGCCCTAGGCTCTGTGGTTTAACCCATAGCACCACCTGTGTCCCTCACGAGGTAAGCAATCTAAAAAGGATTCTCCTCCCCAACTGCCTCTAACCTTGGCCAGATTGCACACTCCTCCCGTGTCAGATCAACAGCTGTTTTGGTTCAGCGAGATCCTGCCCTGCAGCACGAGAGTGACCTTGCCTCCTTGTTCCAAGCCTCACTGCTCTCCCTCCTCCCTCTTTCCCCCCCTCCCGCTTGTCTCTCAGCAAAAGGCAAGTGGTTTGCACACGAAAAGGTCAGCAGAATCGCAGCAGAGGGGCCTTGTCCTCCCTCCCACACAGTGCAAGATCCTTTCCCAATCACCTGCAGCTTTTCTCCGAATGAAGATAGTGACCCATCCTGCTATAGAAAGCATGGATGCGCAAAAGCAGATATGAGAGAGGCAAAGTGCAAGCTTTGTGTTCTTATACATATCCCTAAGGTTGGTGCCGGAAACTGAGATCCTCCTGGATTAGAATAAATTCCAAATCGGCCCTAAATAAGGACGGGCAAGTCTGTCAACGTTCTAATTTTTCCAACCTTAAGTTCAGTTCTCCACATCACTTGGCAAACTCATCAGCAAATTTCTGCTAATATACACATGTTTTTAATGCAATTTTGCCATATGCACACATTTAAGCAAATCGTTTCCCCCTAACATGGCACATTTTTAAAGGTTTTCCCATGCTAACACGTGCATTTTGAAGGCACACCTCACCTCAGTATATGCACTTTGGAACACACTTTGGCTGGAGAACTGCATTGCAAAATTGGGGAAGTGTGAATGTTGAAGAATGGCTGTGTTTTGATTCACATATTGTTTTGGAAAGTGTGAATAATAATAATAATAATAATAATATAATTTAATTGCACTTATCTGTTGCTTTTCTTTTATAAAAGGCAACCCAAAGCAACTTACAAAATAGCACAAAGATTAAAACCAGCATGAAATAGAAATAAAAACCTAAAACCACATCCATACATATCAAAGGCAGGTCTAACACATTCTGGACAGTGAAAGAGGGCACAAATAGCTAAACCCCTCAAAATTAAGGGCCAAAAGTCTGAGAAGTGTTTTCCATGCTGCCTAGGAGATAGTGAAGGTATGTGGCTCCCTGGGGAAGGCATCCCACAAGTGGGGGGCCAGCACTGAAAAGGCCCATTCTCACGTCTCCCCTATCTGCATTTGCCTTGAAGGGGTCACACAGACAAGGGCCTCAGATGCCAAACTCAGGGTCCAAGCTACTTCATGTGGGGAGAGGGCGTCCTTGAGGTACCAGAGTCCTGAGAGGGGGTCCTTGAGGTACCAGAGTCCTGAGCTAAGTAAGGCCTTATGGGTCAAAACCAACAGTTCGAACTGAGCTGAGAAACCAACTGGCAGCCAGTGCAGCTGTGCCAGAATTGCTTTAACATGTTCAGACTGCCTTGCCCTGGCCTGCACTCTGGCCACAGAATTCTCCACCAGCTATAGTCTCTAAACTGTTTTCAAAGGCAGCCCTATGCCCAGTGCTCTCGAAGCGACTGGCATGAGTTTGGCCAAACTGTGGGAGGCAGTGGAGGATAGGGATGCCTGGTTCATGGGGTCACGGAGAGTCGGACCCGATTGAACGACTGAACAACAACAACAACAGTGCCCAATGCATTGCAGTAACTGATCCTGGCCGTCACCACAGCATAGACAACTGAAGTTAGGCGACCCCTGTCCAAACAAGGGGCGCAGCTGGGCCACCAGTCAAAGTTAAGGCAATCTGTGCTACTGAGGTTACTTGAGCCTCAAGGGACAGGAGTGGACCCAGAAGTTGCCCCCAAACAACTAATTAGGAAGCTTTGCCTTGAAATGCAAATCCTTTCCCCATGCCTCACACTAAACAGCAGCCCAATTTCCTGCTTCTGTTGGGGCAGAAGGGAGTCCAAAGCGGATCATGGGAAATGGGAGGCAGAAATCCAAATGTGAGCAGCAGTTTGCCTTGGCAGTGGGGGTGAGAGGGCACTTGGAGACTGGGACGGCCATGACAGAGTTGCCTCCGTGCCAGACTGCTGACCTCACAGGCACCCGGCCTTGCCTCAGCTTTCGATGGGATGCCAAGAGATAAGCTTGGTTTGTTTGTTTGCTTGCAGAACAGGGAGATTGACTGCCTGGAATTCTGGAGAGGGGGAGAATGCCTGTCCTTCTGGAGGGTGACGAGGAAGCCTGCTGGAGATCTCTGTGTATGGCAGTATCCTGATATGACTCACGGCCCAGGCATCAGAGCTGAAGGCCTCAGCCCCCCGGCAGGGGAATGGATGGGTGCCCAGTAGGGTGCTTGCTTACAGGCTGCCAAACGGAGAGGAAAGAGATGTAGGAAGAGCCTGCAGGATCAGGCCAGTGACCCATCTAGTCCAGCACCCTGTTCTCACAGTGGCCAACCAGATGCCTGTGGGAAACCCATAAGTAGGATCCGAGCACAAGAGCCCTCTCCCCTCCTGTGGTTTCCAGAAGCATTTAGTGCCCCCGACTGAAGAGGTGTTCCGGGGGGCACCCCGAAACGTCTGCAACCCGAGCAGCGATATTGCGCATGTGCGACCAGCGCAGAACGCTTCTGTGCGTGCGGCGAAACCCGGAAGTAAACACTTCCACGTTCATAACGCGAAAAAACGCAACCCGCAGCTATTGTAACCCGAGGTATGACTGTATGGTGTGCTTTAAATATGTTTTTTTTAATGCATTGTTTTAAAAGTTTGGTGTTATTGCCCTTTGGGAGAAAAGGTGGGATAGAAATTTAATACCAACCCTAATACCCACCAGTCCCTGACAGTATGGCCAAAGGACAGTGAATTGTAGCATGGGAAAATTGGGAAGGCTTATTTATTACTTGCTGGCGCGTTTCTGCAAATCTACTTCTTTGCTGCAGAGGGCAGCATCTTTCTTTTAATAGATTTGTTTTAAAAAGCTTCCAATGGCTTTCCGTTCTCCCAAAGATTTCCAGAGCACAGGCACATCGCACACGACACAGCACAGCACAACTCAAAACAATCTTCCCTGTATTCTTTTCAGTGCCTTCTTATTTAGACAAACCTACCCAGATGCTTAGAAAGTTGATGTGAGTTATAACCTGTCTTAGCATTTAAACTTTGGGTAGATGTTCAACTATTGTTGCATTTCCCCTTTGCTTTTATTCTATTTTATCTTTTCGTAAACCCCTCTTGGGGTTGGGGGTGGATGGGAACACACCGCTTTTTTTTGTAGGTAGTGCCAAGATGGAGCTATCTTCAACTATCTGAAGGCCTGTCACGTGGAGGATGAGGCCGGCTTGTTTTCTGCTACTCTGTGGGGAGGACCCAAAGGAGATTCTAGCTAAACATCAGGAAGAACTTTCTGGTGGTAGAGCCATTTGACAGTAGAATGAACTGCCTCAGAAGGTGGTGCCAGGGGCGAAGGAAGAGGGGGTGATGGCAGCACAGTGCCCCAGGCAGCACGATCCCGGTGGGGTTCCACCCGCCCCCACAGGCTGCGCGCCCCGCCCCCAGAACACGCACCCCATCCCTGTGGGTGGCATGCCCCGCCCCCAGAATATGTGCCCTGCCCATTTGGGTGGCGCACCCCGCCCCTGGGACGCGTGCCAGCCCCGCACCTGCCTGTTCCCCGCCCCCGGTGCCGGAGCATGAAGCTCCGCCACTGGGGGGTGGACCCTCCTTCCTAGGAGGTTTTTAAGCAGAGGTTGGATGGCCATCTGCCAGCGATGCTTTAGCTGAGGTTCCTGAATTGCAGGGAGTTGGGCTAGAGTAAGGTTACCAGATTTTTTTCAATGAATCCGGGGACACTTTTCAACTTCCTACTAAATAGATGGATTTTGTCAGGGGACTGATTTGTAAATCCGGGGACTGTCCCCGGGAAACGGGGACATCTGGCAACCTTAGGCTAGAGGACCCTGTGGGTTCCTACCACCTCTGCAATTCTATGATTCTAGGAAGTGCCATAACTCTGTCGAAATGTTATCCTATTTATCCAAACAGAGTCTGCGCCTGTAAGCAGTCTGTTCATAGGTTCTTTCCAGTAGCACCTTAGAGACCAACTAAATTTGTTCTGGGTATGAGCTTTCGTGTGCATGCACACTTCTTCAGATACATGCATGCACACGAAAGCTCATACCAAGAACAAACTCAGTTGGCCTCTAAGGTGCTACTGGAAAGAATTTTTTATTTTGTTTTGACTATGGCAGACCAACACGGCTACCCACCTGTAACTGTTCATAGGTTGTGAGTGATGTCATGTCATCAATCCATTGATTAAAGGTTAATAATAATAATAATAATAATTTATTATACCCTGCCCATCTGGCTGGGTTTCCCCAACCACTCTGGGCGGCTTCCAACAAAATATTAAAAATACAATAAAACATCAAACAGGTTAAAAACTTCCCTAAAGAGGGCTGCCTTCAGATGTCTTCTAAAAGTCAGATAGTTGTTTATTTCCTTGACATCTGATGGGAGGGCATTCCACAGGGCAGGCACCACTGCCCAGAAGGCCCTCTGCCTGGTTCCCTGTAACCTCACTTCTCACAGTGAGGGAACTGCCAAAAGGCCCTCGGAGCTGGACCTCAGTGTCCGGGCTGAACGATGGGGGTAGAGATGCTCCTTCAGGTATACAAGGCTGAGGCACAGTCATAGTTACACAATCCAGCACTTTCTCACAATATTTGTCGGTACAGAACACTGTACAAACATATGTTTCAGGGAGACATTGTCCTTGCCACATCTCCAAAACTGAGCTATCTTAGCTAATCTTTTTTTATTCAACTGTAAAGGAGTCCAATAAATTATAAATATTATCTTCTGCTGTATAAGTCTTAATTTAAGATCCATTGACACCTTGGGCAATGAGGCTAAAACATATTCCCACTGTCTGAGTAGTATTGAAAGTTCCAATTCTTTATTCCAATCATTTCTTACAGTCTGCATATTGAACTTATTTATTGTTAACTAGCTGACCCAGACACGCGTTGCTGTGGCTTAGTGTGTTAAATTGAAAAGAAAGGAAAGAGAGGGATGATGTGTGTGGTCTTTGTCGTCCACTGGAGAGCGCTATTTTTTTTTTTTTTGCATAAAATCACATTTTTACCTGTGAAAGGTGTGCTATCTGTACAATGTAAGCACGCACAAACACTCCCATATGGCCATGGAACGTTGTGTCCAAATTTCAACAGAACTGGTCAAGCGGTTACGGAGAAGATTGATTGGTCACAAACACCCACCTTTTACATTTTTATATATATATAGATAAATATCTATAGAAAGTAATTGTTAGTTTTTTAGTTTTGAATCAGTTGTCCAATTGCTCCAATATCTCAGGTGTCTTGGAAGCTGAAAGGGCTGACAGCCCAAACACACTTATTAGGAGATGTTGCAATTGAAGATATTGCCATTGGGCCGCGTCTGATAGATGATATTTTGTCTTAAAACAACAAAAGTATAATATTCATCTTCCTCAGTTGGTCCAACGTCAGTATGCCGGGGTTCGGTGCTGGAGCTCCTCGT
The DNA here is from genome assembly GCA_900245895.1 of Lacerta bilineata. NCBI lineage: Eukaryota > Metazoa > Chordata > Lepidosauria > Squamata > Lacertidae > Lacerta > Lacerta bilineata. Next base: position 46,019 of record OFHV01003701.1, on the reverse strand, counting down.
GCGTGAGCGTGAATGACCCACGCACGAGGTACCAGTTTGCAGGGGAAAAAGCGGCTAGCGTTCCACGTGCGTATGGGCACGGGCGCCAGCCAAGTCTCACTGTCTGAAGGTTGAGTAAGACGGAAAATGACTCCTGAAGGTGCGTGAGTTTGTGGTTGCCTCGAAATAAATCTGATGCCTCGAAAACTAAGTGGATGCCTCGAATATGAATGGATTGCCTCGAAAATGAGTAAAGACTGATTGTAACCTCCTGCGCTATTGCTTACTTACAAAGAAAATCAAACCAAGAATGTTGCACAAGCATTAAATGAAAATTTCTTAAACCTTATCCTTTTCCCCAAAATAACGACAAACACCGAATCTCTTTTAGTGGCTTTGGCAAAACCTGCGTAGGCTCGTTCTCTGGCCCTAAGCTAAGTTTCCCTAAGCTCTCAGTCCCTGCGCGCCAAATCTTCCGCAAGAACTAAACTAAATAAAACTATACCGATAAATCTTCCGCAAGCCTAGCCCTAAAATAAATCTAGGAGCCTAACTAAAACTAAACCTTAATTAAAGAAAACCGATCCGGCCCGTCCAGCCCGCTCCCAAAAACCCTTAAACTAAAACCAAAAGAACTTAACTGAACGTCTACTAACTCATGAATGGAACCTAAAAAGAACGTGCCTAGGCAGGGAGCCTCAGCCTTTTATTAGGAACAAGTATGACATCACGAATAATAACTCAGCCAATAAAACCACTGTTGCTGCCCCCCAAAAAGGCGGGAAGCAGAACAAACGTCCATTAATAACTTTTAAACATAACTGGAACTACAAATTAAAGGCGGAATGATCTAAGAGGCAAGAAGCCTCTTCATTCTTACTTTCACTTTTGCTTCCAAGTGGAAGAATACGAAAAGTAGTTCCATTAAAATAAACAAATAACCGCGGATCTTTAACGGATCCACGAGGTGTATTCCGACATATCAACTTTCTTTTTTGTTTTAAATTGTTTTGTTTTTGTTTTTGCCTTAATAAAAAAGAAGAGGGTTAGAAATATCATAAACACCTACTTTGATATAAACATCATCAATATTACCCATGTAAGTATTTAAACACCTTTTCGCATGAGGAAATGTTTACACAAGTATACAGCATTTAGTTAGCATAAAAATAACAAACCACTGGCCAAACATAAGAAGTGATCGATTCGATACACATAATCTCTTGTATAGCGTAAAATAACAACCTACTAGTCAAACATAAGAAAGGACCCGATCCGGGACCAAAAGCAAAAAATAATGGTTTAGCAGGCAAAAAACTGGAGATGGAACTCCACCGCCTACCCCGGACCCCTCCCCCATTTTAAAAATTTGTTTTTTGTTTTTAGTATTTTGGAAGCCAAAACAGTCTTTCCACCGAAAGCAAGAAGCAGAGTGGAAAGAGAAGCCAGAAACCTGGTCTGCTGCCAAAGGCAGCATATAAAAGGGAGCAAAAAGGGGTACCAAGAGGTAGGGAAATGATAGAAACCTGACTCCACCGTTTAAACACCTCGGTGAATACTCTTCCCCCAACAACACCATTAGGGAGGAAGAGGGATAAGGGAATACACTTTACCATAAATTTGTGACACCAAAATTGACACATATACAGTGAATAAACTAGCAATATCATAAAGCATTGCGATACCTGGATTGAAAATGACAGCTATTAAGCTAGAATGGAAAACACATGTAACATACGAGCATGAAATTTGCATATTCAGCAAAACTAGAAGTGACGGACATTTCAAGAAGCATACAGAAGTGATATGCAATTTTTGCAAATACAATTTAAAGTACAGGACAATTTCAAAACTGCAATAAACTGCTGGAGAAAAAGATGAAGACGATGATGAGTTGCTGGGCGTCTTCTTTTCTTCATTTACACACGACCATCTAGAAGAAATAGTTCTTGAAACACAGGAAAAGTTCATGAAGTAGAGAGTTCTGAATAAAGTTCAGCAACACAAGGGATACAGGAACACCTGTGGGAGAAAGAGGTTAAGCAAGCAAATCATAGGGATCTGCTGGAATGTCCCCACTGAGGTTGGCTCCCTCCCAAGTGAGCGTAGGTGGAATCTTCTTCCCACCAAGTGGAGAATCAAAGAGAACAGACGAAGGCTTCGTGAAGCAAGTCTAGGCAGCCAGCAAACAAGGGCTGTCCAGAGGCAAACAAGAGCTAGGCAGTAGGAGAACAAACAACACTGCCCAGAACTGAACTGGTGCTTTCAAGTAAGCACTTTTGAAGAAGTACTGCATCTAACACTGGAAACAGGTGCATTCAGAGAATGAGCTGGATATTCTCAAGCTGGCTATTTTCAAGCTGGCTCTTTAGCTCTCCAAGGACGGACACATCTGGCAGGTACCCAAACTGCTTTTTCTTCCAGGGCAACTGCAGCAGACTGCATTTTCCAAGGCGTTGAGAAGTAACGAGGAGTAGGAGTTGAATACACAAACGAATGCAGGGAGTACAGGTTTTTTCCGCAGAAGCAAGGACGTTCCGCCGCCAAGAAGAACTAAGCAACAAGGGGCTGCTGCCGAAAATGTGGACCAGCAAATACCACGCAAGGACCGTCTGACTTGACTTCTCATGGAAACAGAAGAGTCCTTGGCTGGGGCAGAAAAAACAACCCAGAAGAGTACCTTGGAAAAGGCATAGAGCATTTTTGCAATAAGGTGGAGAGCTACAAAGAGCAGGTGAAAGGGGTTTGTGTCCTTGGTTGGAGGCAGGCATATTGAGCACCAATCAAAACCAGTCAACAGAATACTCATGCCAAAGGCAGCACGGAATATAACAAGGCTGCTGCGGGCAATCTTGGCGTTGAGAAGATAGCACAGGGTGTTAACTCCTTGAAGTGCAAGACGCATCTCAGGTGCGCATGGAATAACATCTGAAGGAGATGTGTGTCCCTTGAGAGCAGAAAACAATGGTGAGAGTTCAGAGGTTGAAACTGCTAAAGAAGTTCTAGCCCAGTTTAACTGTCCCAAGAGATGTTGCAACTGCACCAAGGTAAAAGACTCTGGGATGACTATGCTTGGCATCTCTGGCAGGGCTGCGGTTTGTAGCAGTTTGTGACCTAAGTAGTGGAATGGAGCAGTACGCTGTACCTTTTCTGGGGCAATGCAAAGCCCAAAAGAGTTCAGGATGCGCGTAAGATGCTCTATGTGATGCTCTGAGACCTTTTCTCCATGGATCAAGATGTCATCCATGTAATGGCAAACTTGTAGAGCTGGATACTGTGCTCTGAAAGGCTGTAGTGCTTTATCAACGAAGGCTTGACAAAGAGTTGGCGAATTCACCATGCCTTGAGGTAGGACCTTCCAAGAGTACCTGGAAGCTGGCTTTGTGTTATTTAACACAGGCAGGGTGAAGGCGAACTTCTCTTGATCTGCTGGAGCTAGGGGGATAGTAAAGAAACAATCTTTGAGATCGATGATAGCAAGCTGATGGTTTCTAGGAATGAGGTTGGGATTAGGAAGTCCACATTGAAGAGGGCCCATTGGAATAATCCTTTCATTGACTTTTCTTAAATCCTGGAGAAGGCGCCATTTTCCGCTCTTCTTCTTTATGACGAAGATTGGTGTGTTCCAAGGGCTATTAGAGGGTTGCACACGATCTTGAAGTAGTAGCTCTTTAACTAGGACCTCTGCTGCAGCGAGCTTTTCTGACGTCAGCGCCCATTGGTCGACCCATACCGGGGGTCCTTCCTTCCATGTGAGTGGAAGTGCATGAACTGGCGCTGATGCAAAGGTCCACATCAAAAATGTGTGTGGATAACAGTTTTTGCTTTAGACAACAAGTCTCTACCCCATAGGGTGATGGGCACATCCATAACAAGTGGACGAAGCTGTACTTTAGAACCTGAGTCTGACTGGAAGGTAATCGGATGCACGCTCTGGTGAGCGGGTTCGAAACCTCCGACTCCGAAGACTTCTTGAGTGATAGTTGTTGCCCACTGGTCAGGCCAATCCTTTCTGGCGATAACTGTAACATCTGCGCCTGTATCAAGGAGACCTTTGACCTTGCGTCCACCCATCTCTAGGACGAGGTGAGGGCGTTCCTCTGTAATCTTGATTAGTGCCATTGCTGCCTGAGGAGGCAGGGATTCCACAGGAGTTGTAGGTGTGGATGTAAGCAAATAGAGTCTGGCGATCTCCAAACCTTTTGCCAGGACACATGGAACTGTTGAAAATCCTGGAATGAGCAGTTGTGATGAATCTGTGATACGAACCAATCCTGCAGTCAATGTAACTGTGGCAGGAAGGCGATCAATCCTAGGCAGAATCAGACATACTGAAGTGTCTGGAAATGGACCACGAATGGATGTTGGCAATTGCTGAGCAAACCATGGATTTGAAAAGTAACAGTCCTCTGTTAAGAAGAGTGGGATGCCTGGAACAGAAGCTTCTTCTTGTTCTCTGGCAGTCTCTGAAGACATCTTTCTGGCAACAGATTTTGGGCACTGTTGAAGTTGGCAGCTTCCAAGCTGCTCTGCGTTGAGTTGGCAGATCTGAGGTTCTTCTTTGGAAGAAGGCTGTAGATGATGCTGAGGCTGGCAGCTTTCAGGTGGCTTTGCGTTGAGCTGGCAAACTTTAAGCTCTTCTGCTTGGCATTGTTGAAGCTGCTGGCACTCAGGCACTTGTGCATTGAGTTGGCAAACTGGAACTTCTTCTTTTGAAGGAGGCTGTTGAAGCTGTTGCTCTTGGCAAATTTCTAGCTGCTGTAAGTTGAGCTTGCATGCTGGAGGTTGTACAAAGGTGTGGATATTGTTAGCTGGAGTGATGCTTGAATTCCTATGAAGAGGAGTTGGCTCACTCACTTGCATTTTCTGACCACATGGAAAGTGATCATCAGCTGGATAGCAACTTGCACACCGCTGTTTCACCAAGGGCAAATGTCCCTCAATGGTAGGCTGACCTTGGCTTAAAGGCAAGTAAAGTTCAGGTGCTGCAAGGTTGCTTTCAGTAGGATGCTTCTGTAGTGTAGAAGGCATTTCTGCAATTAGAGTCTTGATTGTAGTTGCTTGCTGTGACACAGGAGTAGCATTACTAGGAATTGAAGAGTTGACAGCAGGAGGCGAACTGGTAGATGTGCTGCCTGCTGGAGACCTTTGCACAGGTGTAGCAGATGATGAAACTTCTGATACTTGAACTTCTCTTTGGGTAGCATCTTTTCTCTGGATACCTGGAGTGTAGACATCTCTCTGGACCACTTTCTTTTCCTGATGATCTGGATACTGATGAGAATAAGGAGTAGCGTTGTTCATCTTTCTGGGATTGTTGACTCTTGTGATGTTCTTGAGCTTGCACCCTATTGTTTTACTGGGGCCGGGGCGCGGCCCGCAGATCCGTTTCCCTGAACTGGAGATGATGTAGGTGAAGTGTTCTGAGGATTCAAGCGACAATCATTTGCCCAGTGAAATCCTTTCTGGCAGATGGGACATCTCTCTGGCGGTTTGGCAGGAGACCTTGGCGTAGTCGTGCATTGCGACCTGAAATGCCCATCGCCACCACACCCAAAGCACTTCTTGACTGGCGTAGAGTTGTCTTGACGTGGCATCTGTACTGCGGCTGCCAAGAGTTGCGCTTTGTAGGAGTGGGTGCCCACATTCTGGCAGACGCGTAGCATCTCTGTCAGTGTGGCATCTGGACGAGCTGCAACTGCTGTTAGGGCATTCTTGCAGTCATCGTTGGCATTTTCAAAAGCAAGTTGTTTTGTTAGCATGTTTCTGGCATGACGATCTTCTATCTGGCGTTCCACTGCGACGATCAGGCGATCCACAAAGTCCCCATAAGGCTCTCTTGGACCTTGCCTAACTGCAGCGAATCCTGATACTGAGCTGGCATCTGTTCGATTGGGCAGTCTGCGCCAAGCCTTGACCACGATGTCTGCTATTGTGATGAGTGCAGCATCAGGGATGGCGAGCTGTTGTTGAAGATTGGAAAAATTTCCTGATCCTGTAAGCATATCTTCTGGAGCGATTGGCGTTGCACGTCTGGCTGCTACCTCCTTCCATTCCTGCAGGCACAGAAGAGCATCTGTAGGTGATAGGAAGGTGCGAAGTATCAACTTCCAATCAGATGGCAGAAGTCTACTAGTTGACAGTCCTTCAAGAAGACTTCTAGTATAAGGAGCTTGAAGTCCATTTTCACGTATGGCTTTACGTAGTTCACGCAGTGTCTCAAAAGGGATGGCTTGATATCTTGCAGGTTGTCCACCATTGGCACGAATCACTGGAAAGATGTGCATTGGTTCAGTACTAAAGTCTATTTGTCCCAAAGCTGCTTCCAAAGCTTGAGTTCTGCAGAGAGGTTGCACCACTGTTGGGTCAGTAGGTGGCACCACTGAGTTCAGATCTTCTTGATGCTTGCGAAGTGTTAAATCAGCAGATGGCGCTAATGAGTCCTTGACATCTGGATGCTTAGAAGATGGCTGACTTGAAGTTGGATGAAGACAAAATGGCTGACTTGAAGTTGGATGAAGACAAGATGGCTGACTTGTAGTTGGAGCGTAGAACTGCTGACTTTGTGCTGCAAATTCTGGCATCTGGATCATCACTGTGTGAGACCTTGGTTCTTGTCCTGAAGTCTGCATTGGCATCGGTGGCGCTGAAGGGCTGGCAAACCGATGCTGTGTTGCTTGCATTGAAGGGTTGAAGTAAGCTGGCAATGATGACTTTAAATGAGCAGGCTGTAGTTCTGCAGGCAAGGATGCTATTGTCCTCAATGGAGCTTGCGATGAAGCTTGAATTGCTGCTGACTGAAAATCGGCTTGAGTTACAACTGGAGCTGCTGGCTTGAGCGCGGCCTGCAGGGCAGCAGGGTTCGCTGGCGAAAAAGCTGCTTGCTGCTGCTGCTGCTGGATCGCTGGCAAAAGCGCGGCTTGCGATGGATGAAATGGAGCCGTTGTTTGAAGCGAGGTCTGCGGCTGCTGTAAACTGCCTGAGACCGCTGGCTGGAAAACGGCCTGCGATGGCTGCGAAGCGGCTGGCGGCGAGGCAGACTGCGGCGAGGCTTGAAAGGCCGACGGCATCACAGGCTGCTGCACCGGCACAGGCGGCAACGAAGCTGACAATGACAAATTGGACAAGGGCGAGTGCGTGTACGACAATGGGGCTTGCGCTGGCTGCTGCGATGGGGCCGAAAATGGAATGACGGCGAGCGGCAGCACAGGGGCACCATTAAACGCTGCACTCCCAACATTTACTGTTCCATCAAGCAAAACATTTTTAGGAGCGATCTGCTGAAGGCAGGTTCTTACTTTGCTCCAAACTAACTGTACAGGAATTCCGACTTTTGGACTGGCCATAAATTCTCCTCCAATCCTTTCCCATGAGGCTAAATCTTTCGTTCCCTCTTTAGGAACCCAAGGGCAAATTTCTCCAATAGTTTTAACTAGAAGCTCTATTTCCGATTCAGAGACAGGGTAACCATTCTTTTTCAGGAGGTACAATAAATCTTCACAAAACTTAAATTGAGCAGATGAGAGTGAGGAGCCCATATCTTAATACTATTCCCACCCGTAGGCGACCCGTAGGCTTTACTTTTCCCACCCGTAGGCGTTACTGGCACCCGTAGGCTTTTGCCAAAAAACTTTCCCTCCCACCCGTAGGCTTTTTTGGGAGACACCGGCCCTTCCCGTAGGCTTTGACCGAAAACCCTGGCACCCGTAGGCTTTTGCCAGAAAACTTTCCCTCCCACCCGTAGGCTTTTTTGGGAGACACCGGCCCTACCCGTAGGCTTTTGACCGAAAACCCTGGCACCCGTAGGCTTTTGCCAGAACCCTTCCCACCCGTAGGCTTTTTTGGGAAGATCTAACCCTGCCCGTAGGCTTACACCGGCCCTACCCGTAGGCTTTGACCGAAAAACCTCCTTCCCACCCGTAGGCTTTACCGGGAAGATTCTACCTGCCCGTAGGCTTAAACCAAGACCCTTGCCGCTCCACCCGGGGACCCCATGGGGCAAAATACGCTACTTTGGGCAAGCGGTGGACTCGCGCTGCTGCAGCGAAATCCTGGGCAAACCGGGCCGTTATACCTCACCTCTCAATAGTTGTTTCCGAGCCACTTCCGATATGTTGCCTTTAACCGGAGCCTCCGTGGAAGCGATGTTGACACGCTCCGCCTCACACGGGGCACCACTTGCCGGGGTTCGGTGCTGGAGCTCCTCGTGCGTGAGCGTGAATGACCCACGCACGAGGTACCAGTTTGCAGGGGAAAAAGCGGCTAGCGTTCCACGTGCGTATGGGCACGGGCGCCAGCCAAGTCTCACTGTCTGAAGGTTGAGTAAGACGGAAAATGACTCCTGAAGGTGCGTGAGTTTGTGGTTGCCTCGAAATAAATAGATGCCTCGAAAACTAAGTGGATGCCTCGAATATGAATGGATTGCCTCGAAAATGAGTAAAGACTGATTGTAACCTCCTGCGCTATTGCTTACTTACAAAGAAAATCAAACCAAGAATGTTGCACAAGCATTAAATGAAAATTTCTTAAACCTTGTCCTTTTCCCCAAAATAACGACAAACACCGAATCTCTTTTAGTGGCTTTGGCAAAACCTGCGTAGGCTCGTTCTCTGGCCCTAAGCTAAGTTTCCCTAAGCTCTCAGTCCCTGCGCGCCAAATCTTCCGCAAGAACTAAACTAAATAAAACTATACCGATAAATCTTCCGCAAGCCTAGCCCTAAAATAAATCTAGGAGCCTAACTAAAACTAAACCTTAATTAAAGAAAACCGATCCGGCCCGTCCAGCCCGCTCCCAAAAACCCTTAAACTAAAACCAAAAGAACTTAACTGAACGTCTACTAACTCATGAATGGAACCTAAAAAGAACGTGCCTAGGCAGGGAGCCTCAGCCTTTTATTAGGAACAAGTATGACATCACGAATAATAACTCAGCCAATAAAACCACTGTTGCTGCCCCCCAAAAAGGCGGGAAGCAGAACAAACGTCCATTAATAACTTTTAAACATAACTGGAACTACAAATTAAAGGCGGAATGATCTAAGAGGCAAGAAGCCTCTTCATTCTTACTTTCACTTTTGCTTCCAAGTGGAAGAATACGAAAAGTAGTTCCATTAAAATAAACAAATAACCGCGGATCTTTAACGGATCCACGAGGTGTATTCCGACATCAGTACACCTGTTTCCACCCAACTTTTCCACATTACCACATGTTTTTTGCAATTCTTTGTATGGGGTTCCCCCACAAAGTAAGGTTAGCATGTGAAAATGGATCAAATTTGTTTTTAATTGTTGAACCTAATGGGCCCCATCTGGCAAAATGGGTCATTTGTTACAAAACACACCTGCTGCTTCACCTCGGCCCTCTGCATTCATTTACTGCACCTTCCCAACCCCACCCTTCCTACAAGCATAAAATGAACAGGAATCCTTTAGATCTCTTACCGGCTCTTGGACCTCCTCGATGATGGGCCTGCCAAAGGCAGAACAAGGTATAAGTCAGTACTGGGAATACCTTCCTTGGGCCTTCCCAGTGAAGGCATCATTTGTATGAAGGGAACTCTGTGACGGAGGCAGGCGAATTGTGGCCTTCCACACATGGACAGGCTAAGGAGTTATCTGACTCCAGAACTCTGGCATTTGGACCAGGAATGTGCATTTTGCAATGAACAACACACCTGTGGGCTAATACCTGTCTTGGGGGTGGGGGTGTGGGGCACTCAGAAAGGAAGCGGCCAATCTGGATGGGAAGAACGTTCTAGATCAGGACCCTGAGGCTTCCCCTCCTGCTTCAGAAATAAAACAACCAACTAAAGCCGGCTTCTTCCTCTTCTTTTAAAGTGTGTTTATCAAACAGTTTGGCCCACACAGTGGCGTAGGAAGGGCGGGGCGTAGGGGGCGCTGTGCCCCGGGTTCCACGGGAGGGGGGTGACACTCCCTGGCTCCTCCCCCACCGCCCAGCACCCCGTCCGGATGAGGCAGCCCCACGAGCTGCCGCTCACTCGCCGGCTCGCTGCGGGAGCAGCAGCGCCAGCCCGGATGCATCTGGCCGGCACTGTTGCTCCCACGGCGAGCGAGCAGCGGCTCGTGGGGCTGCCCAACCCACCGCTCGCTCGCCGGATCGCAGCAGCGCTGGCTGGATCCACTACGCATGTCCAGAAATTCCGGGCATGCGCAGTGCATCCGACGCACCGTGACGCCCCGCCCCCAGAGGGGTGCCTCCACACTGCCGCCCCGGGCGGCGTAGAGGCTTCCTACGCCGCTGGGCCCACAACGCTCAGTTGGGTCTGTGACAAAGACATGACCCAGGTAGAGATGGTCAAATACAAGCAACTCCATTTACACGGGGGTTACACCAGTGAATTGGGGAGTGACTTGTATCAGCTCAGCTTTGTTGGTCCACAGAGCCGCATGAGCAGGAGGGACAGCATGGCTTGCCCAGCTGATGTGCAGGGAAGCAGCTGTGGCTGCGCTTCCTCGCATGCCAGCTGTTAGGTGGGAAGGCCTGCTGCTTGCAAGGAGACCCCTCACCAGGGCCTGAAGAGGATGCCCTCTTTGGGCTCTGGGGAGGGTCACCTCGTGAGCCAGGAGGACTCCCCATTTCCGGGATCCACTTCTGGTTTCCTTGTACCACACATGTGCAAATAGAGTGCACGCCAATGAGGAGCAGCCTATATGTCATTTTTTGTTTCTGTCACTTTCTCATTTCCCTGCCTTTCCACACCAGTTTGCATTTTAAAAAAGGTCCTCATCAAAATGCATCAACATTTTAGTGTAAATTTATCCTAATTTTTGCAAAGCCATTTTCACTGATATAATGCATTTTTGTATGTCATTTCACTAATCTATGCACTTTCCTGGTATGCCCCACAGAGGACCTTAAGGTCCACGAATAACAATAGCTTAAGGGTCCTGGGCCCAAAAGAAGCCAGATTATCCTCCACAAGGGCCAGGGCCTTTTCAGTGTTGGCTCCAACCTGGTTGAATGCTCTGTCCCATGAGACTAGGGCCCTGCGGGACCTGACCTCCTTCTGCAGGGCCTGTAAGACAGAGTTATTCTACCTGGCCTTCAATCTAGCCCGATCCCCTATTCCTTTTCCCCTTCCCTTTTTTCTGAAGAAACCCTTCTGGGTCCCCACATTAAAATTCCTCCCTGGTCTCCCTACTGGCCTAGCAAGACTAACTTGGCCAGTTAGCCCTGGTGATCCCAGTGATGTTTGTTTTTTATGCTGTTTTTAGCTGTTTTTAAAGTTGTTTTAATCATTGTCTTGTTAGCCGCCCTGAGCCCGGTTTCTGGATTGGGAAGGGCGGGGTATAAATAAAAATTTATTAATAATATTATTATCAAATTCTCATTTTGCCCCTGCATATGCATTTTTGTACACATTACTGGGCTGGAGAATTGCACTTCAAAATCTGAAGAATGTGCAGGTTTTGAAGGATGGGCTCTGCTTTGGTTCTCAGATTCTTTGTGTGATTTGAGTGAGTTTGCCTTTAAATGGAGATGGATTGGACCCCCCCCCCCAGGCCCAAGTCCTGCACAAGTCATTGGGAAGTAGCTTGCCCTCCTGTCAATTCAGCGGCCCAACCTACCTGGGACGCTTCTCTGGGAGCATCTCCATCACAGCATCGTGGGGTGGCAACTCATCTGGATTTATCTGCGAGACAAAAGGCAGTCACTAGACAAAACCGTCAGCTAAAGGCTGCTGTCACCCACACCCCTGACCCTCATTACTCAGAACACAGTGGCAGCTGTCAGTGTGGTGCTGTGGCAGTGGCCCAGACAGGGGCGTTCCTAGCCCCTTGGCTGCCCGGGGCGGGAAGCCAAGAGGCACCCCTGGGGGGCGGGGGCATCGCGGCGCGTGCGTGCGCCATGACGTCATGACAAAGGGGTGCCAGGCTGCAGCTTCGGGGCTCTTTGCAGCCCACCGAGGCTCCCGAAGCGGCCCCGGCATACCCCGGGGGTGGGGCATCGCTGCGTGTGCGTCATGACGCACCACACGCGGCGCGCCGCCCCCTGAGGGAATCCGGGCCGCCGCTTCGGGAGCCTCGTCCGTGCAGCGCTGCTGCTCCCGGGGTGACGGAGGGAGCGGCGGCGCGTGGGAGTGGTGGGAGGGGCCGCCGCTTGTCACCCCACGCACCGCCGCTCCCTCCGTCATCCCGGGAGCAGCAGCACCGCACACACCCGCCTAGGGGCGGCACGAGGGGCGGCCCGCCCCCACCCTACGACGCCCCTGGGCCCAGAGGGCCATCAAAATGTGATAACGTGAACCCCTATAAATTGATGATATATCATCAAATATCATTGGTTAAATTGAAATCCTTTGTCTGAAATGTTATAAATACCCCTGACCAGACCTTTGGGCGGGGTTACAGATTTGCGAAACGATTCGGCTGTAACCCTTATTGCTTTGCAATAAAGAAAACAAAATGGACTCCAAGCTCCTCTAGTCTCTGAGTTTTTTTGTCGTAGCTCAGAAGAAGGGCATTTTGCCCAATGCAACAGTGCCTTGCTACATTCTCCCCCCCCCAGCAGTTGTGCTTTGTTTGTTTGTTTGTTTGTATCTGTATACCTCTATATCATTTTTTTAAAAAGTCAAACTGCTTTACAGCAACATAAACATACAGTAAAAGCATAAAAGCCATATAGAAAGTTCAAAACAAGTATCAGTTAACCATGGCAGAAAGTCCTAGTCTTAATTGCCTGTGCAGGCCTGTTTTCAGTAAGCGTGTAAAAGTTGGCACAGAAGGCACCTGTTGAATCTCTAGTACAGGGGTCAGCAACCTTTTTCAGCCGTGGGCCGGTCCACCGTCCCTCAGACCATGTGGTGACGGCCGGACTATATTTTTTAGGGGGGGGGGGCACACGAATGAATTCCTGTGCTCCACAAATAACCCAGAGATGTATTTTAAATAAAAGCACACATTCTACTCATGTAAAAACACCAGGCAGGCCCCACAAATAACCCAGAGATGCATTTTAAATAAAAGCACACATTCTACTCATGTAAAAACACCAGGCAGGCCCCACAAATAACCCAGAGATGCATTTTAAATAAAAGCACACATTCTACTCATGTAAAAACACCAGGCAGGCCCCACAAATAACCCAGAGATGCATTTTAAATAAAAGCACACATTCTACTCATGTAAAAACACTAGGCAGGCCCCACAAATAACCCAGAGATGCATTTTAAATAAAAGCACACATTCTACTCATGTAAAAACACCAGGCAGGCCCACAAATAACCTAGAGATGCTTTTTAAATAAAAAATCACATTCTACTCAAGTAAAAACACGCTGATTCCCGGACAGTCCGCAGGCTGGATTGAGAAGGCGACTGGGCCGCATCTGGCCCCCGGGCCTTAGGTTGCTCTAGTGGCAGAGAGTTCCACAGGACCGGGCCAATGACACTAAAGGCTCTATTGCTCATCGTTGTCAAACAAGCCTCACAACGCTCCTGCAAGTGATCTGAGTGATGAAGCTGGGGGTATAAGGGTTTAGACAGTCCCTGAGGTATCCTGGACCTAAGTTGTAAAGGGCTTTGTAAATTAATACAAGGACCCTGAACCTGGCTTGGTAGCAGGTGGCTGGCAGTTTTGCAGCACTTTGATATGGTTGTGTGCTGATGGCTGCCAGTGCGTCACCAGAATCTCAGGGAATTGCTGGGCTTTCCTCCCACTTTTCCTCCGAGGAATTTGGGGCAGCTTATATGGTTCTTTTCCCTCCCTCCTGTTCCCTCAACAGCCCCGTGAGGTAGATCAAACAGAGGGATTGTGACTGCTGCAAGGTCACCCAGGCCCCTTCTGCACTATACTGCTAAAGCAGCGTCCTACATCTTTACGAACAGTCATGGCCGGGAGCTGTAGTTTGTTGAGGGTGCTGAGGGTGCTGATTCCCTTCACAGAGCTACAGTTCTCAAAGTGGTTTTACAGTAAATCCCTCTTCACGGGGAAGCTGCATGAGGTGGGTGGATGCACCGACAGAGCCAGAGACTTAAGTGCCACGTTGGATACAAGCAAATAGTAATAACAATAATTAATAATGTCATTTCAACCCGGCCCTCACAGGAATCTATTTCTCCTTTCTATGCTCTGCTTATCCATCCATTTATCAATCTATCATCCGCCATCCATCAGTAGATATTAGAAAGACACTTGATCATTTAGGAACTTTGGAACTCCCTGCCTATTGATGCCAAGCAGGCGCTTCTGCTGTGCTCGTTTTGGTACCTGCTAAAAACATCCTTGTTTAGACAAGTCCATCCAGATGCTGAGAAAGTTGATGTAAATGAATTTTAATCTGTTTTAATATTGAACTTTTCCATGTTTTAAAGAATTGTGGCAATTTTTTCTTGTTTTCTTGTTTTAGCTTTTTGTAAACTGTTTCGGTGGTTGTTTTTTTTTAAACAATCAAATAGTATATAAATATTATTAAATAAACAAACCAACAATCCTCAGTGTCATGCTAAATTAAACCAAATCCCCTGTTACTTCTGGACGTCTCAAGGGAGGGGATGGGGCATGTAACACTAATTCACACTAAACAAATGTGAAAGTAGACAGCAACAGACTTGCAGGGTAGGACAGGCTCTCACTATATATGACAAATCAGAGGGAAGCCCCTACAGAGCTCAGCGGGATTTCCTCCCATGGAAGTACATAGGATTGCAGCAGAAATGGTTTGTTCAGCCCCAGCCGCAAGTACCCCAAAGTCAAAGAAAGACTGCAAGGATTCTCCTTCTTCCTCCTGCAGCCCCAGATACTCACTGTTGCAGAGAAGGGGCGGTAATACAGTGCCATCTGCGTGCTTTGGATATTCCTCACACCATCCCATGGGGGGACAGAAATAAAAAGATCCCCTGGCAGAGATCAGATTAACAAGCCTCTCCACTGGTTGCCAGGCGCCTGTCACTCCAAACAGCAACCTCCAGAGGCACTGCACAAACTCCGGAACCGCAAAGCAAACAGGTGTGCTCACCTGTCCTCCGGAAGAGGCTCCAAAGGGCTTTGCGTCACATCTGCTGGCTCCATCGCCGACAGAATCAAGTGCTAATGGTCCCATTAGCCAGCTGGACCCTAAACTTACAGAGGTTCCCTGCTGCATGAGGGCAAGCCACAACTCTCCTGCGGGCAGGGCAGGTGTTGGCACCTGATTGCAGAGGTGAGCTGCTACCCAGCTCACTCCGGGAGCTGCTGTTGCTACAACACAGCTCCTCGTAGCAACCAGGGTGTCAAATCTCCTTTGCCACACATAGGGACACAAATGCAGCACCTGTTGAATGTTGGTTTTTTTCTTTCTTTTTGGACAGTTGTTAAAAGGCGCAGGTGCCCTGGCAGAAAGCAGAAAGGACTACCAAAGTTGGACTACAACACCTGGAGGGCCCCAGGTCACCTGCACCAGGTGAAAGTGTGGGATGTAAACACAGAGCAGTCAAAGCACAACATTGCTAGAGTGGACATGAAGGTGTCTCAGTCCTCCAGCCTTAACTTCCTGTTTACCTGGACTGAGACAACTTCCTCCATCTAACTGGAGATGGGTGTGGATTCACCTAGGCAGGTTTACACAAAACCACAGGAAGCAGACCCCATCTTCCTCTTTTTGCATCGTCTTCTGAACAAGCTACATCTTAGGACAAGATGCTTTCTTCCACAAAGAGGCTTTCCTCCCTTATGGAGTTAGCTTCTACATGTAAATAATTTATCTAAGCCTGCCTGCCTTTCTGAGACTGTATTCTAAATCAGGATGCCTGTAAGTAAACACTTTTATATCATATAAACAGTACTGTGTTGTGTCTTTACTTTTAAGAGGGAACAAGGGGAATATACCAGGAATATATATTTCTTATAGAGGCTTTAGCAGGCCTATGCAACCATTTTCTGCTGTGTTTTAAAAGGGAATGTAACTCTGCTAAGTTTGGAGCTTGTTAATTCAAGCTGGGATGAGATATATGAAGTAATATATCATCATCCACACTCCTAAACATTCCCACAGAAAGGATTGAGATGGACTGCAGGAAGGATGAACACACATATGAACACTTGCAAATCAGCAGCCCCTGGTCCCCTGGCCAACGGATGGGGACCTTTGCTGCGATGCTCTTTCTGGGGAGCAGGGATGCCAACGGAGGTCACTTCTGCACCATAAATTGAAAAGTGGACATCTAATGAAGCTGAATTTTGGAATATTTGGGACAGATAAAAGGAAGGACTTCTTTATGCAGCACATGGTTAACCGATGGAACTCCTTGCCACAGGAGGCAGAGATGGCTACCAACCTGAGTGGTTTTAAAGGAGGATCAGACACATTTGTGAAGGAGGAGAGGGCTGTTGGTGGCTCTGCTCTTCTTCCACAGTGGGAGGCAGCAATGCTTCCAGATACCAGTACAGTGGTACCTCGGGTTAAGTATTTAATTCATTCTGGAGGTCCGTTCTTAACCTGAAACTGTTCTTAACCTGAAGCACCACTTTAGCTAATGGGGCCTCCCGGTGCCGCTGCGCCGCCAGAGCACAATTTCTGTTCTTATCCTGAAGCAAAGTTCTTAACCTGAAGCATTATTTCTGGGTTAGCGGAGTTTGTAACCTGAAGCGTCCGTAACCTGAAGCGTCTGTAACCTGAGGTACCACCGTAGCTGGAAAGCGCAGGAGGGAAGAGTTGCTCTTGGGTTCAAATCCTGCTTGCAGGTTTCCTTTGGGGGCATCTGCTTAGCCAGGATGCTGGACTGGATGGGCCCCCTTTGGCCTGATCCAGCAGACCCTTCTTATGTTCTTAAGTGTTTCTGGACAATTTTGAATAGTCATCTCTCTCCCCCCACCCCCACCAAGCATCCCTTCACAGAGCTACAATTCCCAGACTTAGAATCATAGAAACCTAGAGTTGGAAGAGACCACAAGGGCCATCCAGTCCAACCCCCTGCCAAGCAGGAAACACCATCAAAGCATTCCTGACAGATGGCTGTCAAGCCTCTGCTTAAAGACCTCCAAAGGAGACTCCACCACACTCCTTGGCAGCAAATTCCACTGCCGAACAGCTCTCACTGTCAGGAAGTTCTTCCTAATGTTTAGGTGGAATCTTCTTTCTTGTAGTTTGAATCCATTGCCCCGTGTCCGCTTCTCTGGAGCAGCAGAAAACAACCTTTCTCCCTCCTCTATATGACATCCTTTGATATATTTGAACATGGCTATCATATCACCCCTTAACCTTCTCTTCTCTAGGCTAAACATACCCAGCTCCCTAAGCCATTCCTCATAAGGCATCGTTTCCAGGCCTTTGACCATTTTGGTTGCCCTCCTCTGGACACCTTCCCTTGGAAGAAGGATTGACAGTTAAACCACTCTGGTGGTACAGCAGGGCTTTGAATGTGTGGTGGGGGCTGTGGCCCCTGACTGGCCTGGCCTCCATGGGTAGCAGAGCCACATTGTGTTTCCCTACCCGCACCAGCCAGAGCCCAACCTTAACTCTTTGTCCTTCTCTCTGACTCGGCGCCAGGCTCTTTTAGAGATGACAGAGAGAGGTATCAGTCCCTCACTCCCTGCTGCTCAGATACCTTGCTGCCTCAGCACCTTTCTCTGCCATGCACTCCGCTTCTCATGTTTCAAAGGCTCAATTAGGTTCTGAGGCATCTCAGCTTTTAAACGTCTCCCCCCCCCCCCGTGACCTTCCTGGGAACACCTCAGATCTCCTTGGGCATTAGTTTGGTCTGTTTTGCTGCATCGCTCCTGGATCTGTCTATGGGGGAGAGATTTGGCACGGTTTGCATCGTCCGCTGTGTCTTCTTTCAGCAGCCCAAATGACCTTGTGCTGGTGATCCGCTGCTTTCATTTCCCCAGTAAAGTTGCATGCGTCTACATTGGAAGCTGTCTTCCACTGAATCAGGCCATTTGTCTGTCTAGCTCAGTACTGGCCACTGACTGGCAGCGCAACAAAGGCTCTCTGGGGTTTCAGTCTTGCAGGGGTCTCTCGTTTTTTATTTATTTGTGGCATTTCTATCCTCCTTTCTCTCCAAGGAGCTCAAGGCGGTGTGCATGCTTCTCCCCACCTCCTCACTGCGTCCCCACAACAACCCTGCGAGGTAAGCTAGGCTGAGAGGCATTGACTCGCCCAAAGTCACACCCAGTGCGCTTTATGGCTGTGATGGACAGCCGAGCCAGACCTGAGTCTGGTGATGCAGCCCCTCAGAAATCCCCCCAAGAGGGCTGGAGCCTCTCTCCGATTGGCTACCAGCCAGAGGGGGGTGGAACCAGCACTTTCCTGCCACATGCTTTAGACCCAACCAGTTATATTTCCTCTGCTATCTATTTTATTCCTCCACAGAGCTCGAGGTGGCATACGTGGTTCTCCCACCTCCTCACTGAATCCCCACAACAATCCTGTGAGGGATGCCAGGCTGAAGGGCAAGAGGGACCGGCCCCCGAGGTCACAGCCAGTGAGCTTCCTGGTGGAGCGGGGACTTGAACCCTGGTCTCTCTCAGCTCACAGTCCATCACTCTGTCTGCGACACCACCCCTGGCTCTCTGCTGGATTTAATAGGTCAAGTGGGACCAATTAAGGTCAAGGGGGAACACTGCTGGGTGTAGAATTGCAAGCCCCTTGTCCGGACCCTCAGAGACAGGGCACGGCAGAGATATGCTTTGTTGCTCATCAACTCCGCCATCCTGTCAGCTGGGGACCTGCTCCTTCACCCTGTTTGCATCTTGTAAGATTTCACAGAAATGTGCTTTAGTCTCACAAAGTACAGGAAGAGTACTTCACGCAGACAACAGGGCAGTGGTGGTGCCGTGGTTAGGGTGTCAGACTAGGCCCTGGGAGACCAGAGTTCGAATCCCCGCCCTCTCAGCCATTAAGCTCTTTGGGTGTGATATCGGGGGCCCGTCACTTGCTCTCATCCTAACCTACCTAGTGGGTCTACTGTGAGGGTACAATTAGGAGGAGAACCACGTACGGCAGCCCAAGTTCCTTGGAGGGAAAAGTGAGACATAAATGTAATATATAAATAATCAGTAAGTACGTTAAGACTGCAACTTACATACATTTAACCTGCTCATATTCAATTTTACATGCTTGGCAAAATAATTTATAAAAGGGTGGGGCAGAAAGACTTTGGCGATCCCACCTGTCATTGAACCCAATGTGTTTTAACTACCGTATACAACTGCAATTTTGGCTTTAGGTATGATCCCTGGAACGTAACCCCTGTGTGAGTTGTGGGCTTACTGTAATAAGTCAGTAAATATTGACAAGCCAAAGTTATCATAATTTTCTAGAGGAGTAACTCAAAAAACACTCACAAAAAAGAAGCAGCAGCAAATCTGTATCTTTGTTAAGGATATGCTTCACCTCAGCCAAACAGACAAGTGTGGATGTGGCTATAGATGCTTAATGCTTAAAACCCTAAAGAATTAGCATCGTGATCAGTGACAAAGCAAGAGAGTGGCTTCCTCTTTGAGCCTTGTATGGCCCTTGGAGCAGGGAACTGCCCGTCTATACTTCCATCGCTGGAATTGGCACTGCTACACGATATCCTTTCTGCAGCGCCTGCACTTTGGAACTGCCTGCCGATTGATATCAAGCAGGTTGCCTTTGCTGTGCTCTTTTTTCCACTCGCTTAAAAACAGATGTATGGAATGTGGAGGTAGCTTTAATCTGGTTCGTATTTTAACTTTTGTATTTTGTAACGTACTGTTGTAATTTTTAAACTGATTTTCTTGTTTTTGTCTTTTTGTAAGCTGCTTTGCTTTTTTTTTTTTTACAACCAAGCTGTGTATAAATCTTACGAAATAATAAAATAAAATAGAATATATTGATGGTGCTGTGAAAACAGAGAGCAGCATTGATTCCCTGAGAGGTGGCCTGGCCAAACAGCACTGTAGATAGTCAAGGGGACACATCCCTCAAGAGGGAACCATGCTTTTGATCATGAAATCAGACAACACGGTGGTTTGAGCCACACTCACCTCTCTTAGGTCAATCAAGGAGCTCTTGTGTTCAGGAGCAATGAAGGATTCCTGGAAAACACAATATAGTTTCCCCTATTATTTTCCTCCAAGGACAATCCTCACAGAAGAAAATGGTTATGAAATAAAATCCACTGAACATGGTGTGGATATGAAGAATGCAGGACTGGAGCATCTGGGTTCTGAACAGATATTGCTTCTGGTTCTCCAAGAACGCCTTGCACCACAAAGATGTCAAGAGCTACTCATGCAGGTTTAGAGACGCTCGCTTTTATTTCAGGGGATTTGCAAATGCAGTAAACAAAAACAAGCAAGCAAAACATCAAGTTAAAAAAATAAGAATAAAAACCGTCAAAAGAGGAATACAAAATAGCAGAATACAAATCATAATGATGATATAAAGCTTTTAAAAAAGAATGAATAGCATAAAATATATTCCATGGTGGGGTACAAGGTTTGTATTTATACGTAACTTATGAAATAATCACAGATGTTGCCAAATGAACTCATTTAGTAGGAATATGCCGACTGTGAGAGTGTTTGGTCATATCAATCACAAATCGCCCCAAGCAGAAGCTGGAGGGGTCCACCTCATCCCTGGCAACACGTGGCTTATAAGTCAGTTTTTTTGGAAATGGTAATCAGCAGGATTTCCTAAAAACCCTGAATCCGGAGAGTAACAGGATGCGTCCTTCCTTCCTCCAGAGATCCCTAGATGAGCGGCAGCCAGCAAGTACGGAATTACAGTAATTGTTGAGGAGTAAGACCAGCTTCAGCTCCATTCAAGATGGATGAGAAACACAATTTAGCATCCAATGTGATCTGTTTGCCAACAATAATGTCAATCTCCATGGCAGAGAACTTTTGCTTCCAGAACTTCTGAGCTTGCTTATATCCCCACCACATATGTGGATAAGTTCCTTGCACACTCATTTTTTTTTTAAAAAAATAAAAGAACGATTTCTATCCAAAGCAGCACTAAGTCACTCATTCTGGTAGTGCAATGGGTCCCCTTCCTCCCCACCCCTCCTGCAGGCCCTCTAAATCTGTTCTGGGGTTTCCCTGCAACCTGCCTGAGCAAACAGGGGAAGGCACAGAGTGCACAGGGTGGGGTGGGGGTAGGAAAGGGGGAAATGTTCCATTGCACTAGCAGAAGGAGTGCATTGGACAGCACCCAGAAGAATAAAGCCATTCACAACAAACTCCTGCCTTGAAGCAGCAAATGGAGACAAACACTACGCAAGGTGCTGCAACCTGAATCTTGACCCCCGTAGGGTTTAGATGCGTGACACCTGTGTGGCATATACAGGGCGGCCATTTGACCTTGGCCTTCCACCTTCATGATTTAACATTACAAGCTAGATACATACGCCTCAGCGGAGGTCTCCTTGGGAGACGAGTGGTTCAACAGGTGTTTTAACACCAAAGAGCTAGGGCCCACAGCGGCTCCCCCCTGATTTGGGAACTGCTGAGACACACCCCACACAGGATCATATTTCCCTTCCTACAGGAGAAGCGAACGTTGGTACTTACTATGTTAAGTTCCTTCTCTGTAGGGAGAAATACGATCCGGCCCTCCCAGGTATACTGCTGGGTACATGGGAAAGGTCATCAGAGCATGGAGGGTTGCCCAGGGAGCCAGACATGCCCCCCCCCCACAATGTTCAGGGGCCTCATATCTCCCTGTCCCTCTTGCTCTTTAGCACATACGGCAGGGGGGCGCCCCCCTTTTCCTCTTCACTTGTCCTATCTACACAGCAAGCTTGGGATGGGAGTCCAGGGAACAGAGAGGCATGCCTCACTGGGACTGCTGAATTTCCTGCTCCCAACAATTTGGTTTCCTTCTTTTTTAGTCTGTTAGTTGTTTATTCCTGACTGTACAGTTACCTGCTTAAGCACAAATTGAACTGGAGATAAAGGGGTTGTCCCTGCCCCAGGTATACTCCAAAAAAACCCCCACAAACAAACAAACCAACCAGTGACTTTCTGCCAGTGGCGAGATGGGCAGTGACAACCCACACAGGATCATCCTTCTCCCTACAGAGAAGGAACTTATCACAGTAAGTACCAACGTTCACCACCACCCCAGTACACACGCAAAAATATTTGGTTGTATCCAATGTGCCACTAGGTTAAAGTCACTGCAGTTGGCTCCCCTCCTCCTTCAGTGGCCTTTCATCCTGCTCCTCCACAGCAGGCTCCCAGGGAGCGGGTGGCGAAATCACTCAGAAGCAGATCCTCAGCTCCAGCCAGTTCACTTTTCTCCAAGGCGTCATCTTCCCCCTTGCCTTCAGCTACTGGCTGCATTTCTTCGCAGTCCCAGCCCTTCAGCTGCTCAGCCACACCTGGATCTCTTCAGCCATCCCTTCTATCTGGTTGCTGGGCTCCTGGATCACTTTAGTCCCCGTCTTAACATCTCATCAGTCAGGCAGTGCTCTGACTTTTTTCTCCGAGGAGGCTTCTCCCACACTCAGCTTGCAGCTGCTCCATTTTATCGAACCACTGGCTCTGTCTGCTGTTGCTCCAGTTTGTTAAGCAGTTGATCCGACTGGCCTTGCCACTCCATTTGTTCCTGGCTTTGCTGCTGGAGCATCAACCTGAAGTGCTCCGGAGGTATACCTGTTCCTCCCTTCACCTTGACTCAAGCACGCAGGTCCTCCTCCAGGAAAAAAACGAATCCCTCTTTTGACACCAGTGTTGCATGCCACCACAATCTCTGAGTGAAGTGAGATTCCTGGTGTTCCAGGCATTTACCCGGAGTTCAGTTTCCTTGGAATGAGGGGCAGCGGAGACTATGTCTTTGGGATATATGGTTTATTTACACATATAGACAGCCTGAGCCTACGACGGAGGGGCTCCCAGCATTAACTCCACAAGAAGGTCTTGCTTCTCCCATAGCCACAGCCTTGGATTCAAGCAGAAATCAAGCACACATCTCCCACTCAGGCTTCTACCTTTTCCTTCTCACCAACAGCCAGGTGAGGGAAGGGTGAAGATGATAAATTCCTTATTAATGACTACAAGAAAGTTAAAAGCATTGCATTTCCTGCCAGCCTGAGGTTTATTTAGATTCTAAATATATATATATTCCCACAGCTTCCTTTCCCTTTAGTAATTTTTTATGTCATTCATATGCTAGCAAAGAGAAATCTCCCTCTTCTCCTCTCTCTCATTCATCATATATATATATTTGTTCAGTGTTTTCTCCTGCACACTTATTTATTTATTTCACAAATTGCTTGGGGAGTCTTTGATGGCGGTGATGAGGTTCAGATGTTGGAATCTATTAATCTTGCCATGCCTGCGGAGAAAATGTTTTACATGATCTCACGGGGCCCAGCTGCAACCCCCCCCCCAGGTTTGCCCTTTTAACATGCCCAAATTTTCTATTCCAGGCAGGGCAAAAAGGAGGCACCTGTGTGTGGGAAGAGCCTTGGTAGAAAGCATAGAACCATAGAATTGCAGAGTTGGAATTGTAGAGTTGGAAGGGGACCGAGGGTCATCTAGTCTAACCCCCTGCGATGCAGGAATCTCAACTCAAACATCACTGACAGAAGGCCATCCAACCTCTGCTTAAAAACCTCGCAGGAAAGAGAGCCTACCACCTTCTGAGGGAGTCAGTTCCATTGTTGAATGGCTCTCACTTTCAGAAAGTTTTTCCTGTTGTTTAGTCAGAATCTCCTTTCTTGTCTTGAATCAGGCGACTTCTGTTTCAGTGCATCTGAAGAAGTGTGCCTGCACACGAAAGCTCATACCAAGAACAAACTTAGTTGTTCTCTAAGGTGCTACTGGAAGGAATTTTTTTTTATTTTTTATTTTGTTTTGAATCCATTGGTTTGGGTCCTTCCCTCTGGAGCAGCAGAAACCAAGCTTGCTCCATCTTCCATGTGACACTACAGATAACTACAATACATATATAAGAGAACTGCAATATCTTGTAATCAATTTCAGGCACTTATCAACATCTGTTTTCATGAAAATTTGGGAATAGCCTATACGTTTAAATGACAGAAAAATTTAAAAAATGTTAAAAAGTAGGAACTTTTCACATAGATATTTAGCAAGGAAGACCTAAATATTTCAAGTAACCAAAATATATTTCAAATTACCTAATCATACCACAACTTTTTGACACCCCTCAAATCAGGATTTTTAAAGATGGAAAATTCAACACGCCCTTGACAGCTCTTTAGATGCAACGGCTGTCAACTTTCATAACTCCCATAACTTTCCCTGTTTTTTTTTTTTTTTTTTTTAAGGCCCACAGCTACTGGCTGCATTTCTTTGCAGGCCCTCAACAGATGGGTTTTATGGAGGCTTGAGCCAGGATTACCAGGAACCATGCTCAGGACGGCTTATAATGTAAAAATTACATAACTACAAACATAACAAAAACAGTGATAAACAATAAACAAAACATCAAAAAGCACACAATGAAATTGAACAATTTCCACATAAATAATAATAAAAGCTAATACACACACACACACACACACACACAAAATCAGTAACAGCAACATTGACACACCCACCCCAGCCTCAATCATGCACAGAGCATCCTATTTGTGTGCAGACTCTGAGACGTGTATAGTACTTATCTATTACTTATTTCATAAAACTGATACACCCTTTGAAAAAGAAACTTCAAAGTGGCTTACCCAAAAAAGGACAAAACAATAGCCTTATCGATAAGAACAATGAGCAAGGATTCTTTAAACTTTCAAAAAGTATAGCAGTAGAGTTGAAATAAATGACATTTGGCATTTGAACTTCTCAAATAGATAATTTTTTTTGGATCAACAAAGTGGAAATAAGCAATTAATTATGTATACAGTATACATGTTACAAAATCTTTTGTGCGTTAAGTGTAACTTTTTGACGTTTTAAGTAAAATAAAGTGCTGTAAAACATGAAGGAAGGAAGACAGCTAAGGAAGATTGGAAGCCATTGTAGATATAGGAAACATGTGTGTAAATAGAAATTAGTGAGACTCTAAAAATAGTAAACATGAAATGTGTACATGAGAAAATGAATGTAAAATATTTGTTCATGTTATACATGTTACGTTGCAAAAAATGAAAAATTAATAAAAATTATTGGGGGGGGGAAATAAACTTTCAAAAAGTGAAAGTAACTAAAATCAGATTAAAACTCGCATTGACTTTCTAAACATCTGCGTAGGCTTGTCTATGCAAGAGTGCTCTGACTTAATAGGCACAAAAAGGGTACAGAGAAAGCACAAAGGCCTGCATGGTTCACCTCTTCCCCACAGAATCCTCACAACAACCCTGTGAGGTAGGTTAGGCTGAGAGGCAGGGACTGGCCCAAGCCCACCCAAGGAGCTTCATGGCCGAGCAGGGATTTGAACCCTGGTCTCCCAGATCCTAGTCCCTTAAGACATAAGCACCGTAAGAAGAGCCCTGCTGGATTGGGCCAATGGCCCATCGAGTCCAGCATCCTGCGACTCAGCTGTTGTTGTTCAGTCGTTCAGTCGTGTCCGACTCTTCGTGATCCCATGGACCAGAGCACGCCAGGCACCCCTATCCTCCACTGCCTCCCGCAGTTTGGCCAAACTCATGCCAGTCGCTTCGAGAACACTGTCCAACCATCTCGTCCTCTGTCGTCCCCTTCTCCTTGTGCCCTCCATCTTTCCCAACATCAGGGTCTTTTCCAGGGAGTCTTCTCTTCTCATGAGGTGGCCAAAGTATTGGAGCCTCAGCTTCAGGATCTGTCCTTCCAGTGAGCACTCAGGGCTGATTTCTTTAAGGATGGATATGTTTGATCTTTTTGCAGTCCATGGGACTCTCAAGAGTCTCCTCCAGCACCATAATTCAAAAGCATCAATTCTTCGGCGATCAGCCTTCTTTATCCTGCGACTCAGCTATACAGATGCAAATAAAGCGTTGTAAATGTGTTGTAAAGTGCTTTATACAAATGTGACACTAGGTGGCGATGGTGAGCATTTTTTTTTTCAAAACCTTTTTTAAAAAAGCATTTTCACAACGTTTTTTATATATGCCTAGATTCCACCCTGTTCTCCCAGTGGCCAACCAAATGCCCATTATGGGAATCCTGCAAGCAGGACTTGAGCACAAGAGCCATCCCCCTTCCTGTGGTTTCTAGCGACTGGA
Organism: Lacerta bilineata; assembly: GCA_900245895.1. Lineage (NCBI taxonomy): Eukaryota > Metazoa > Chordata > Lepidosauria > Squamata > Lacertidae > Lacerta > Lacerta bilineata. Next base: position 19,959 of record OFHV01003701.1, on the reverse strand, counting down.
ATAGTTTGTTTGCTTCAAGTTGGAATCAGGGTGAAAGAAAGGGCAGCTGGGTCAGTCTTAATGGCTGGCCCTCATTCCGAAGCAATTATGGTCTATGTCTCCCTGGAGAAGAGCAAAGAGAGTCAGTAACTAGAGGTCACGGAGACACAAGATTTACAGATGCTGCTCTGCATCCCAAGGCCTTCCTGTGTAAATGATGATGATTCTACCAGGCTGTGCTCAGGCATTGCTGTTATCTGCAGCATGCACTCATGGATTGCAGGAGGGCTATTGCCGCTTGTCTTGCTGATGCTCTTGGCGTTCTACAGAAGCCGTTCTCTGTTGCCTTCTGTCCACAGAATCCCTGTCCCGGTTTCTCCAAGGCTGGGAATGTCATCAGAAACACCTTTAAAAACAAAGAGCATCGGACCCAGGAGTGCAAAGCTGTGCTTTCCTCTACTGGTAGCGTGTGCCGCTTAAACGTAAAGGTAAAGGGACCCCTGACCATTAGGTCCAGTTGCAGACGACTCTGGGGTTGTGGCGCTCATCTCGCTTTTTTGGCCGAGGGAGCCGGCGTACAGCTTCCAGGTCATGTGGCCAGCATCACTAAGCCGCTTCTGGCGAACCAGAGCAGCGCACAGAAATGCTGTTTACCTTCCCGCCGGAGCGGTACCTATTTACTTACTTGCACTTTGACATGCTTCCGAACTGCTAGGTTGGCAGGAGCTGAGACAGAGCAACGGGAGCTCACCCTAGCATGTGCTGCTTAGCAAGTGCCAAACATCAACACTGGCATGAAAAATAGCCTTCATTCCCTGCGAAAAATGGAATACTGGGAAGATTTTGTCCTACTCCATTTTTAGCAGATGGAATGAGTGGTTCCGCAGGGGAGATTTAGGGATATAGCAGTCCAATTATTTGTTTATAAAAATACTTATTTACCGCAATAGGTGAGGCTTCATGTTGCAGTTAGAATGCTGCAGCACGACAGGAGTGAGACCTGTGTGCTCAGAGATCTTCACTGGTTCGTGAGCTGCTACTAAGCTGAGCTCAAGGCGTTACTATTAGTATTCAAAGGCCTTTACAACTTGGGACCCAGTTTACCTGTGACTCCCTATATATGCCCACTCAACTGCTTTGATCTACAAGATTGACAATGTAAGAGGTGACAAATAATACTTGTTCTGTAATTGTAAGAACTAGGGTTGCCATCTTTAGTTAGGCAAATTATGGGACAGGTCAGGAGGGGGAATTGGGGGTCTAAAAATCAATTTACCTGGTGCACAACAAATGACTTCAAAGCAATCCATTACAATGGTGCATGGGGTATACAGTGGTGCCTCGAGCTACAAACGCCTCAGGTTACAAACGCTTCAGCTTCCTAACTCCGCTAACCTGGAAGTGTTACCTCGAGTTGAGAACTTTGCCCCAGGATGAGAACGGAAATCGTGTGCTGGCGGCAGCAAGAGGCCCCATTAGCGAAAGCACGCCTCTAGTTAAGAACAGTTTCAGGTTAAGAACGGATCTCTGGAATGAATTAAGTTCATAACTAGAGGTACCACTGTAGAATCATAGAATCATAGAGTTGGAAGAGACCCCAAGGGCCATCCAGTCCAACCCCCTGCCAAGCAGGAAACACCATCAAAGCATTCCTGACAGATGGCTGTCCAGCCTCTGCTTAAAGACCTCCAAAGAAGGAGACTCCACCACACTCCTTGGTAGCAAATTCCACTGCCGAACAGCTCTCACTGTTCTTCCTAATGTCTGGGAATCTTCTTTCTTGTAGTTTGAATCCATTGCCCCGTGTCCGCTTCTCTGGAGCAGCAGAAAACAACCTTTCACCCTCCTCTATATGACATCCTTTGATATATTTGAACATGGCTATCATATCACCCCTCAACCTTCTCTTCTCCAGGCTACACATACCCAGCTCCCTAAGCCGTTCCTCAATGGTTTATTCTCTACTAGACAGAAGGGAACCAGAACCCCTTTCTCCGGCTCACCCACCTCTGCCCACACCTGAACTCTCCCTACCCCCAGTCTCCATCAGGGCCGTGCAAACCTCCCTCTTCTCCGATTCCAATCCAGTGGCGGAGCTTCATGCTGGTGGGGTGGGGCTGATGCACGTCCCAGGGGCGTGGCACACCACCCGTGGAGGCGTGGTATGCGTCCTGGGGGCGTGGCACTCCATCTGTGGGAGCATGGCGCCCAGCGCGGGCGGAGAGGGCAGCCGCAGTGGCACCCCACCGGGATCGTGCTGCCGGGGGCGGTGCGCTCCCCCCGCACTCCTCTTCCTCTGCCAGTGGTCCAATCCACCTCACCCCCTCTGCCCGCACAAGAACTTTTCCCTCCCGCACCAGAACAGGCCCTTCAAATCCCTTCTCTCGCTCTCCCCCCACCCACAGTTCTGAGCAGTAGTTGGAGGAGGAGGAGCTTGAATATGTGAAAAAAGATGTCCCGTTTGAAGTCTAAACAGGACAGGGGAGACTTTTCTCCAAAAAAAAAAGGATGATCATGCTTTTCTTGGGATGGGTAGCAACCCTAGTAAGAACCCAATTGTTTAGTGTAGTACTTTGGAACTCCTTTCCGGCACCTGCTAAAAATGTTCTTATTTTGGCAGGCCTACGCAGACCCTTAGAAATACTGATGTGAAGTTCAATGTATTTTAGTTTTTTTTAATTTCTTGTATGTTTTAAAGTATTGATGTGATTTCTATTTTCTTTCTTTTTGTAAACCTCTCTGAGGCTTGTATTTACAACCAAGAGGTGCCAGCATTTTACAAAATAAATTAAAAATAATAAAATGCCATAAAAAGCGAGTATCAAAGCAGGCTTACAGCAATAACACATTGCTCAGAGCACCTTAGGACAACCCTAATTTAAACCCAAACCCTGACTTCCGGTTTGGTGCCGGGTAATGGCGGACGGGAGCTGAAGAGCTCCGTCCTCCGTGAGGCTTTAGGGGTTACCGTGCCTGCGCCGCGGGCCCCTTAAAGCCACGGGAAGAGCGTCCCGTGGACCGTGGTCTTGTGGGTCCCAGACGCACCGTCCCCGCTTCTGATTGACCCTCGTAAGAGGGAAAATTGGACGAGCGGGGCGCCGGTGCGGGACTGAAGAGACGGCTGCCTCCGGAGGACAAAGCAGCGATCCCGCCAGACTTGAGCACCCAGCACTTCCTACTAGCAATACTTAAAAGAAACTTCGTAAGTAAGACTGTTAAATTGACTTAAACATTTTTAAGAACATTAACTTACGGAGGAAAATATTAAAAGGAAGCCTGTTCCCTTTGAACTGCTTGATAGACTCTGGTAGCGGCAATAGAGCTTAGCCGCGGCTAACGGAAAAGTTTTGCGAACTCTGCTAAACTTTTTAAAAGTGGATTAAAAGTTGGTTAGAAGATTTTTAAGGATTTAATAACAAGTGTTATGGCAAAAGAAGACACCGCTCGCCCTCTGGATTAGGATTCAGGGTCAGTAGCGGGCTGCGTTACTTTATTGCCATTGGTTTTTGCAACTGTTTCAGTAACTGTTTACCAGTGGAGACATTTTAGTTTCTTTGTTGCCGGCTGCAACTTTACTAAAGGACTTGGTAATAACACTGCTTGTGGATACAAAGTACTGACTTGGACTATTTTTACTGTTGCTTCTTGACTGCAAGAAGTTTGGAACTTTGAATATACTCTTGGCTTAAAAATTTGGATTTATTGGAACTGTTTGGGACTCCTGGCTCAGCAGTCTCTTTGTTCTCTGAACTGAGCAGCTGGCCACCTGGTGTTTACTTTTGGGACTGTTGGCTTTCTACTGTGAATGTCTGAGACTGTTATCAAAACTGGGGTGACCTTGAGACTTCAACTGCAGAACCCGCAGGAAATGCAAGATAGCACTAGATCCAAAACAACTGCTTCTGCACAAAGAAAAGGATCTGTATCTTTGACTATACAGGAGCAAATGGAGAGACTTACTGCTAGCATTGCAGAGATAGCAGAAGGACTTAAAGGTGTAACTGCAACAGTGAACTCTGCAACAGAAAAACTTCAAGCTGAAATCAAAGAATCCACCCAAACATTGGAAAGGTCAATTGGACAAATAGAGGAAAATGTAAAGAAAAATAGAGAAGAAATCAACAAAATTGGCCAAGAGGTGACAGTCTTGAAAAAGGACTCTGAGGAATTTAAAGTGGTCAAGGAAAAAATAAAGAAGGTGGAGGAGAAATTGGACAATATTGATTTGGAGAAAATAGAACAAATTGGAATACAGCAGAGAAGTGTGGAAGAATCTCTTGCTTTTCTGCAACTCCGCCAAAGAGAAGGGAACATCCGTCTAAGAGGACTTCCAGAACTGGAAGGTGACAGCCTTAAAGCATATATTGTGGAACTTTTTTCAACCTTTTGGCATCTGGAAGCAGAAGACGTCTCAGCCCTCATAGTGAAGGCCTTCAGGTTTGGACCTAGAGGACCCAGAGGAAAGAAAAACACTAAAACAGTCAGTGACTGTTTGATTGTGTTACACAATAGATACGACAGAGACTACTTTCTGGATTTACACTACAAGAATAACCTGGTGGTACAGCAAAACAAAGTCATTTTTTATAAGGACATCCCCAGATTCTTCCTGGACAAAAGAGGGTCGTACAACGATTTGGTATCAGAGCTAAGGAGAAGAAATATCCCCTTCAGTTGGGAGTTTCCAGAAGGCCTGGCGTTTACGTTTCAAGGTAAAAAGATAAGGATAAGATCCCCGACGGAAAAGCTTAAATTTTTGGACAAACATCTGGAAGAATTCAAAGATACACCATTAGACCCAGCGTTCGCTTACAGACTCCCAGGACTTTTACTTCCGCCGGGGCATCCGAAAACCAGGAGAAGACCCAGAAGAGAGCAAGAAAGCAGAGGCATCTGGAGGAGGAGATTAAAAAAGGAAAAGAAAAATGGCGCTCAAGTTGATGACATGGAATGTCCGGGGATTGAACCAGAGACCGAAGAGACGCAGAGTGTTTTACAATTTGGAAAAGAAGAATTTGGATATAATATGTCTACAGGAGACCCACATAGTTCGACGACACAGAAGATTGTTACAGAATAAAAAACTAGGCCAAGAGTTTATATCATCGGATAAAGTCAAGAAGAGAGGAGTGGTGATTTATGCAAAAGAAAAATATAGCCCAAGACAGATATTTAAAGATGAAGAAGGGAGATACATTGCAATTGAAATTAAAGTACAAGGCGAAAATTTTTTGATTCTGGGACTTTATGCACCTAATGATGGAAAGTCAACCTTTTATAAAAACATACATGACTTGCTGTTGGACTATTTGGACTATAAAATTGTTTGCCTAGGAGACTTTAATGGTGCAGTTTCCACATTAATGGATAGATCTCAAAGAACTAAATTAACAAACGACGGGAAACTACCAAGGACTTTTTTTGAAATGGTGGATAATTTGAATTTGATGGACTCTTGGAGGTTAAAAAATCCCACCGAAACAGAGGCAACTTATTTCAGCGAATCCCAGCAGTCATGGTCGAGAATAGACTACATCTGGATCTCGAAGGAGTTGACACCGAAAATACAAAAGGCAGAAATCGGCCCAAAGACATTATCGGATCATAATCCTGTACAGGTAACATTAAAAATGGTTTCTAAGGATTCGTTCAGGTGGAGAATGGATGACGCTTTGTTGAGAGACACCAAGCTGGTAGAAAGAGCTGCAAAAAAGATGAAGGAGTTTTTTCAAATTAATTGGAACTCGGAAGAGACACCTAGATGGATCTCACCAGTGGAGGCTAAGGCCTATAAGAGACCGAATATGTCTGCAAATTGGTTAAGATATGTGGATTTATTGCAGCAGGACGGTGACTCATTTAAGTTGAAAAGTTATGATCAAGTAAAGAATCAAGTCACCGACTGGCTGCAATACCACCAAGTGTATGAGGTATTTCAAACAGGACAAGAAAAATGGTTTTCAATTGGAAAAATCAAAACTGGAAACAGAACTGATCGAATCGAACTCTAAAAACCTTTCCAAAATGTATAATTTGTTGCTAGAGTGGCATACGAAGGATGAACTGGTAAAATCGACAATGATAGACTGGGCAAAAGATGTGGGACATAATATTATGATGGATGACTGGGAGAGATTGTGGCAGAAAGGTATCAAATTTACAGCCTGCAATAGCTTAAGAGAAAATATAATGAAAATGTTGTATAGATGGTATCTGACACCAGTTAAGTTAGCTAAGATGAATTCCAAAATGTCTGATGTGTGTTGGAAATGTAAGTCTACGAAAGGTACCTTTTTTCATATGTGGTGGTCATGTCCGGGAGTGAATGCTTTCTGGGACAAGATTTATAATGAGCTCAAAAAGGTAATGAAAATTACCTTCAGTAAGAAACCAGAGGCGTTCCTCTTGAGCATGACCAATGAAGAAATACCCAGTCAGGACAGAACATTTTTTATGTATGCCACAACAGCGGCTAGAATTTTATTGGCAAGAACGTGGAAAGGTGAAGAGATTCCAACAGTAGAAGAATGGCAGATGAAGCTGATGGACTATATGGAACTCGCTGAACTGACCGCTAGAATCCGAGACCAGAGGGAGGAGACGGTGTCGCAGGATTGGAAGAAATTTAAGGACTATCTACTTAAATGTGTGAAATTGAATATTTGAATGTTTGTGCAGAATTAATTAGAAGAATCGGCTTTAGCAGTTAAGTGAGACAAAAATGTCAGGAATGATTCTTTTTTGTGAGAAATGATGTAAATGCATAAGAATATCTGAAGATAGCGAAAATAAGAAATGATGTATTTAAGACTAAGTAATTCTAAAGATTATTCAAAGATTATTAAGGAATGTGATAAAAGTTAAAGAAAAAAGATATAAAGCTACTAAAAATACTTAAATGATGATGAAGGCAGTGGAGGGAACAGGGGAAGTCCCCTGCAATATAGAAGTTTGAAACAAGAAAAGTGCAAAGATATATGTTACTTTAGGTTTGTATTTTATTGTTTTTGATGTTGTTGTTATTGTTGTTTTTATATTGTTTCTTTTGTCTATTATGTAATTTTTTTTTGTCTATTATGTAATGTCTGTTTTATTTCTTTGCTTTATTGAAAATAAATTTTTTTAAAAAAGAACAAAAAAAATACAACCCTGTATGATTAAGCTATACAACAACTTCCACAACGTAAGAGAAGAACGGGGAATCTGCAGCTCTCCATACATTGTTGAGGATGCTCAGTTCTCACTGGGCTTTTTTGGAGTTTTATTCTGCCCCTGGCCCCATTTCTCCCACGCCTTTCTAAAGGCTTTTTTGTGCTTCTGTAGAAGCCTGCTGCTACCTCCCTCTTGTGCATAGGTGATACCAGTTTGGCTCCACTCAGAATAAGCAACTTTGCTATCAATGCACAAGATGCCGTGTGCTGAGCCTGTAACCTTGTTTAGGTCCCATAGCCCAGGTTTTAATCCATCAGCTACTGGCAGGTCAAATTGATGCAGTCCTTACCAGCAGATGAGCCACCGATCTGCGATGTCCCTGCCTGTTTTCTTGTTTAATCCATCCTCTGTGTCTGCATTGCTCCCCTGCATGCCAAAGAGACAGCCCATTTTCCTAATCCTGATATCTTAATTGTACTGAGGATCACTGATGTTTGCATTCCCGTGGGGCTCCTCTGTTTGGCTTTATCCCTTCTGATTCCCCACAGGATTGCCATAGATCTCTCAGCTAGTGGAGTCACTTGACTCTGGTGCTCAATGTGCCCCCACCCTCAAAGCAGACAGTAGGGAAATTCCAGGACAGATGTTCTAACACAATATATTTTTTAAAAAAAGATTTTCTTGGTTTACAAAGTGTGTGTAATGTCTCTCATATTTTTCCATAAAACATTTTTACAGATCAATTTTAGTTGTTGAGACATTAGGGAGAGAGGGGGGAAGGAAGTGGGTGGGATGGGTGGGAGGGTGGGGTGGGGAGATGATGTTTCTATTTTCCTTAATATATGTAGGATTTGGTATCAGCGTCGCTTGTGTTGGTTCTCTGTTGTTTGCTTGTGTTTCTTTGGCGGTGAGAGGTCACGATTGGCGTAGGGTTTGATTGTTCATTTGTGGTTGGCTGTGGTGGTCTTTGGTTTCCTGTGTGAGTGGGGTGGGTGGGTGTTTTGGATCAGGTTAGCCATATTGATTTGTATGCTGTCGGTAGATTTTTGACATTGTCTTGTTGGGCTGTGTGTGCGATGAAGGGGGACCATACGGGGGTGAAGGTGTCTTCTTCTGTTTGTCCCCGTGCTAGTTTTAGGTTGCTGGTTAATTCTGGACAACAACCATACGAGAAATATGCAAAATAACCAAACAAGTGCTAGAAACCACCCCAGAACTGGCTCTACTAAACATCTTCCAAGACAATAATGCCCACTTACAACACAAGGAACTCATAATCCATCTACTCTCAGCAACCAGAAACATCATAACCAGACACTGGAAAGACCTGTCAGGAGTCAACATGGACCAATGGTACCAAGCAGTATGGGAAACAGCCCTACTAGAAAAGTTCTAACACAATATTGACAGTTACAGGTGGGTAGCCGTGTTGGTCTGCCATAGTCAAAACAAAATCGAAAATTCTTTCCAGTAGCACCTTAGAGACCAACTGAGTTTGTTCCTGGTATGAGCTTTCGTGTGCATGCACACTTCTTCAGATACACTGAAACAGAAGTCACCAGATCCTTAAATATAGTGAGGGAGTGGGGAGGGGTATTGCTCAGAAGGGTGGTGGGAATGGGTGATCAGCTGATAGGTGTAGAAAACCTGTTGACGACTCTTAATGGCTGTAATTAGTCTTGCAGGGAAAGGCAAGTGGTGATATGGCTAAAGATAGCTTTGTTATGTATAATGAGATAAGAATCCAATGTCTTTGTTCAGACCAGGTTTCTCCGTGGTTTTAAGTTTGGTGATTAGTTGTAATTCAGCCACTTCTGTAACAGGTTTTCTACACCTATCAGCTGATCACCCATTCCCACCACCCTTCTGAGCAATACCCCTCCCCACTCCCTCACTATATTTAAGGATCTGGTGACTTCTGTTTCAGTGTATCTGAAGAAGTGTGCATGCACACGAAAGCTCATACCAGGAACAAACTCAGTTGGTCTCTAAGGTGCTACTGGAAAGAATTTTCGATTTTGTTTTGACAATATTGACAGAGAGCCAGTGGTGGTGTAATGGTCAGAGCGCCGTAACACTAGGACTCACGGACTTCCAATGAGGCTGAGTGTAGGAAAATTCAGGACTGATAAAAGAAAGTCCACAATGCAGGAACTACGGAACTCCCTGAAGCAGGAGGCAGAAATGGCCACCAGCTTGGATGGCTTTAAAAAAAGGACTGAAGGAATTCAGGAAGGAGCAGAGGACTGGTGGTGGCTTCTAGCCATGATGGCTGTGCCCTGCCTCCACCATTGGAGGCAGCAATGCTTCTGGGTGCCAGGTTGCTGGGATCCACAGGAGGGCAGAGGGCCCTTGTGCCTCTACTATCAGAGGCAGCAATGCCTCTGGGTGCCAGTTGTATGGGATTATGATTGGGGAGCACAGGTCCTTCCTGTGGGCTTCCTGGAAGCATCTGGTTGGACACAGAGAACAAGACGTTGGACTAGATGGGTCAGTGGTCTGATTAAGCAGGGCTCTTCTCACGTTCTTATCTATTTTCAGTGCTGGGCATCAGATCACACATCTGAGCATAGGCCTTCCACCGCACTGCTCCACTGGCTTACTATTACCCAACTGTGTAAGTAATACTGCGATACGCATGGAACTTAACACCATATCCCTAGAAAATGCCCTGTGGAAGTTTATTCTTTGCCACTGGTTATCACTATGGCACAATCTCCCAAACCTGTACTTGATACAATGTATGTGGAGGGATGATTTCCAGAGCCCATGGGTAAAAACATTACAACTGAAAATCATGGCAATGGGAATCTCCCCTTTTAAACTACTGGAGCAGGATATAGTTCCTGCTAAAAGAACAGTAACGGGTAGATTAGAGGAGATGGACTTGCAGCAGAAAATGGTGTTGGGTAATGGTACCTGTTCACCTCTAAACCTTGGTTTACTACCCCCCCTAAAACTCCCAAATTATTTGAATTCCTTAACTTCCTCAGCTCATAGATATGCCTTTATAAAGGCAAGATTTAACACCTTCCCATCCAACGTGTTGGGAAATAGATTCTCCAATGGACAAATATCGCTCTTATGTGACTGTAATTGCAGAGCACCAGAATCGTTGTATCACATAATCTTTGATTGTGCTCTTCACTCATCGGCCAGGAGTAAGTTTCTTGCTCCATATTTAAAGGGAATTGCCGATGACTCGAACGAAGCCAAACTGAGATACCTACTGAATGATGAAGACCCTCCAAGATCACTTACGGTTGCCAGATTTCTGATCACCGTCCTATCCCAAAAGAAGAAAAACGGACTTCTGGGCGGATTGGACATTCCTTTTAAATCATGACTCAGGATGTAATTATGTGATACCTTAATTGATGTTTTTATAATTTTATAAATAGGGGGTGATGTTTTATGTTGTAAATTTACTGCTTAGTCTGTTACTTTAAAGTCCTTTCAAAGTTCTAAGTAGAAAGGCTAAGTATATATATGTTGTTTGAAAAATTGTGCGCAATGGGCCAATGGCCGTAATAATATCTATCTATCTATCTATCTATCTATCTATCTATCTATCCATCCACTGGCTTACTTTTAAAGTCTCTAAAGAATCAGAGTCCACCACTTCTGAGGGAGTCTGCCCCACCATCAAATGGCCCTTCCCAGTCAGAAAGTTCTTCCCAAGCTTGCGTCAGAATCTCCTTCCTTGTGAATGCTTGCATTTGAGAAGGAAGAGAGGTTCCATTTTGCCAAAACCAACTCAGCTTAACTTACGCTTTCAGTGCCTCAAATCAAGCAAAGTTTTCATGGGTCAAATCCTGACCTTGAGGGTGGCCTTACAATACCAGTGGGAGAAAGATGACATTGAGCGTGTGAGACTGGGCGGTGGCTGAGGGATACCCCCAGGGGGACCTTCTGAAAGTTAAAATCAGCCACCCCCCCCCCTTGTATTTATTTCCAACACACATTCCTTCCAAGTGATCAATCTCATCTCCAGTCCTGCACCTGGGTGGTGTCATTGGGAATTAATTGCCCTTTATCTGGTTAAACTGGAGGTGAACTCACAAGCTATTTGCCTTCATCTACTGTGAGGCAAGACGGCCTGCAGTCTTGTAATGGGAGCTGGAAGGAGCAAGGAGAGGAAAATTCATGCCAGGGATGAGAACGGTATATTATCCTCCGCATTGCTATTCAATTTGAGAGTTAATTGGATTGTATCGAAAAGCATTTGATCTCGGCTGAGGCTGGCTTAATAGAGACACAGCTTCGCTCCGAGTTGCCCCATTCAAAACGGGTGGTTTTGAGGGAGGGCAAAGAGATGGTCATCACTGCCGCACCACAGACCCAGCTGCCGAAGGCAGATAGTACATCGAGCAACAGAATAAAAGCCATTGGATTACACTAGTAAACCCTCTGAAGAGACAAGCTCTATCTGGCTGGGGTTGGATTTGCTCAGCCTGTTCCTCTGAGATAAGGCAGGGGGAGGCAGCCATCCATCCTGGGCGGTGTCACACAAACACTCCGATTTTCCTGCAACCTCCCCACGTCCCCCCCTTCCCTTTTCTCAAAGGGCTAGAACACTGGGAGAGATGAAAGTCATCAAGCGGCTTCCCCCGGCCTCCGACCAAACATGTTCAAAGATGCGTGTCGCAGGCTCAGACGTCAGGACTCAAAGACCGTGGCCCAAATAATAAGTGCAAAGGAGGTGTAAAGCACAAGCGGACGATCAAAAAGACCAGACCTTCAAAAGGATAGTTTTTTTGTTTTGTGTGCTGGGGGAGGCAGCCATCCATCCTGGGCGGTGTCACACAAACACTCCGAGTTTATCCCTGCAACCTCCCCACGTCCCCCCCTTCCCTTTCTCAAAGGGCTAGAACATGGGAGAGATGAAAATCATAAAGGCTTCCCACCCTCCGACCAAACATGTTCAAAGATGCGTGTCGCAGGCTCAGACGTCAGGCTCAAAGACCGTGGCCCAAATAATAAGTGCAAAGGAGGTGTAAAGCACAAGCGGACGATCAAAAAGACCAGACCTTCAAAAGGATAGTTTGAGGCGCAAAATGCACTACCTAGCGCTTTTTTCCACACGACTTTGCATACTTTTGCCTAAGAACTTTCTGAGCATTGAAACAGCCACTTTTAACAGTCATGGCTTCCATGGAAAACACTGTCTGGAGTTAACACCTCGTTATGGTGCAGTAACATATGGAAAATTGCATTACATGAACAACTTAACTGGTGCGTCTGTTTTTTGAAAGAAAGAAAAAGGCAAACTCTTTTGTGGAATTTTATTGAATACATAAAAAAACACAGTTACAGGTAGGTAGCCGTGTTGGTTTGCCATAGTAAAAAAAAAAAAAAAATTCCTTCCAGTAGCACCTTAGAGACCAACTAAGTTTGTGTGCATGCACACTTCTTCAGATACACTGAAACAGAATCACCAGACCCTTATATACCCCCCACTCTCTCACTATATATTCTGGTGACTTTGTTTCAGTGTATCTGAAGAAACTTAGTTGGTCTCTAAGGTGCTACTGGAAGGATTTTTTTAATTTTTAATTTTGTTTTGACTATAGAAAACACATTTTATCTCTTCCATAAGTCGCTCAAAAAATTGGGATAAATAACTTATAATTAGTTGAAAAATGCTATTGTTGTAATATAGAGTCTTTTTATACTTGGTAGTCCTTGGGCCTCTGATGGTTTAAGCCATATGTTTATGTTTCTGTATATCTTGTAAGTCATGTGCACCAGCCTTTTGCTCTCTTTCGTTTCTTACGATGGTGCTCTCCACTAGCCTGTCTGCATTTCATCTCAAACATCCCGATAGCCAGCTTTATCATTTCTTCATCTGAATGTACCATCCCATTGCAGCCTTGGTTCAGTTTGGTTCAGTTTTAAAGTCTCATCAAATTCTATTTTGTTACTTGGGTTATATGGATAAATTTAATAAAATACCTAAAAATAACAGTCTTGGCTTCCCAGAGTTCAGAAGATGGCCATCATATCACCTGTCTTCTCTTTTGCAGGCTAGAAATGACCAACTCCCTCAACCGTTCCCCATAAGGCTTGGTTTCCAGACCCTCCTCTGTGCAGGTCAATATCCTTCTTAAGCTGTGATGTGTGATGTCCAGAACAGAGCACAGGACTCCAGGTGGGGTCCAAACAAGGCAGAATATTGCAGTACTATTACTTCCCTTGATCTGGACACTAGATTTTTGTTGATGCAGCCAAGAATCACATTGCCTTTATATTATTATTAATAATAATAATAATAATTTTATTTGCTGTTGCATTTGGTCAAGGCCAATTGCAAGAGTCCATCACATGCAACGTTTTAAGATCTATATGGCACTCTCCACCTCCTCCAACTCTCTCCCCAATGCCTCACCCTTTGGTTCACTTTTATAAAGCCAGGAATTTTGTTCCCAAAGCTTCCTGTTGAGATGTAGGCTTTCAGCACCTTTCCCCTTCTGCAGAGGCAGGGGACTTTTGAGGATGGTCCGCCCTCTGAGGCTGATGGGTCCAATGGGTTTCCAGACAGTTGTGGGGGGTTTTTCTGGATGATATGGCTGGCACTCCTGCTGAAGTCCTGGCCGACCCCTGGAACATCCAAATTGCTTGGGCAGTTGCCACGATCGCTCCCGAGTGCCCTCTCTCACTTTGTGGAGCCCATTTGGCTCCCTGGTATACTCTAGAGCTTAGGGCAAGGAAACAAGTTTGGAGACAGCTCAAATGCAGGTGAAGGATAGTTCTGGCTGAATGCAACTGGAAATTGGTGAGGGCTCATCATCAAACCTACCTAGTGGCAGTGAAGGCAATAAAGTATACCTTCTTTGTTACATTGCATTCTCATTTCATTGTCCGGAGGAGCTCTTTCTAGGCAGTGCTGGGCTTTTTACAGGCTGGCCCAAAGGAGGTGACAGAACAGTTGGTAGCTTGCTGTGACTTGTTTGCAAAGCATTTTGAGCATAAAATCGCTTGCATCCACAGAGATCTTGACTCTGCTGTTACAGCAGATTAATCTCATGGGGTGTCCAGATCACTGTCTTGTCCTGTTGTGTTGGATGAATTTCAGTTAGTAAGACTCAAGGATGAGGTCAAGGTGCTTGGATCAGCCAGGGCACTATGAACCCTTGTCCCTCTTGACTGATAAAAACTAGCAAGAAGGGGACAGCTGGCTGGACCAGGGAAGTGGTTTATGCCTCCTTGAAAGAGGGGGTTGGTCCCTGCCTGCTTGAAGGAGGCAGTGGTGAAAGCACTCCTCAAGAAACCATCCCTGGTCTCAGAAAATTAGCTGCTACTCAGTTACTTTCCTCTCCCTGGGCAAGGTTCTTGAGTGGGTGGTCACGGACCAGATCCAAGCACTCTTGGAGGAAACTGATTTTGTATATCCATTTCAAGCAGTGTTTAGGCCCGGTTTTGGCACACAAACTGCTTTGGTTGTCCTGAATGATGCCATTCGTCACTGAGGCACTGGGTGGGTAGTTCCTTAGATTGGATGGCTTTGGAGGTTGCCTGCTCTTGAAGGGGTTACACTCCCTCTGAAGGAGTGGGTATGCAGCTTGGGGTACTGCTGGGTCCTTTGCTGTCACTTGAGGCTTAGGTGGCCTCAGAGGGCCTTTCCATCAGCTTCGATTGGTGGCCCAGATGCCCCCCTATCTAAACAGGGATAGCCTAACTTCTGTTGTCTATGCTCTGGTAGTGTGGTGTAGTGGTTAAGAGCGGTAGACTCATAATCTGGGGAACCTCGCGTCCCACTCACCTCACAGAGTGTTTGTTGTAGGGGAGGAAGGGAAAGGAGAATGTTAGCTGCTTTGAGACTCCTTAAGGGGAGTGATAAAGTGGGATATCAAATCCAAACTCTTCTTCTTCTTCTTCTTCTTCTTCTTCTTCTTCTTCTTCTTCTGGTAACCAGTAGGTTGGATTACTGCAATACGTTATATGTATGGGCTGCCTCTGAAGGTGGTTTAGAAGCTTAAGCTGGTGCAGAATTTGGTGGCCAGGTTGCTCACCGGGATAAGACGGTTTGAGTATATTGCACCAATCCTGGTCCAACTGCACTGGCTGCCAATTAGCTTCTGGGCCCAATTAAAAGCGCTGCTTTTGACCTATAAAGCCTTAAGTGGCTCAGAACCTCAATACTTCAAGGGCCACCTCTTCCTATATAAACCAACCTGGACTCTGCAATAATCATCCGATGCCCTTCTTTATGTGCTTTCTCAGCAAGAGGTCCAGAGCGTGGCAACTCAAAAATGGGTCTTTTCTGCAGTGGCTCCCCATTTGTGGAATGCTCTACCCCCAGGGATGTTCAGTTGGTGCCTTCATTATACACATTTAGGCACCAGGCAAAAACGTTCCTCTTCAACCAGGCCTTTGGCTGATTGACACCTGATGCCCTTTTCAATGTGTTGCGGGAGGGGGGGTTATTGGCTTGTTGTTCTCATTTTTACTATGTATTTTGTGGTTTTTTTATACTGTTATTTAATGTCGCGAACAGCCCTGGGATCTGCGGATGAAGGGCGCAATACAAATTTAATCAGTAATAATAACCACCTTTTTCTCCCATCCGTGAAAGTTGTTTACCGAGCCTACATATTTTAATGGTAGTGTCTTTGCTGGTTTTATTTACTGGCCCAAGGTGGGCAGTCTGTCCATTTACTCAAAGAGCGTAAGGTCAGCTTGTACTACAAGGCCGGGATATGCTTCATTCAACACTGATAATGCCGATATGCCATTGGGGGTTAATGAGGCAAAAAGAAAATAAAGACATCGCTCCCCCCCCCCCTCACCATTCAATATGCCAAGATATGACATTTCTCACATACACCATATTCTATCTGCTTCAGTTTGGCTGGCAAACCCTGCTTGGCTCAGAATTCTAATTAGCACAAAATAATTTGGGCTTGTTAGCGAGATAGCTACAACAACGTCTAATGAGCTCCTTTCGTTTGGGCTGTTAATTAGCGCTTAAAAAGGTCTGTTTGGCTTACAGAATTAGCAGTAAATCAGGCACCAATCAACTGTTCCGCGACAAGTGCAACAACGAGGTTTTGCAGCGCTCTGCTGCCTAGGCAGGACTCAGCCAGTTTCTAATCCATGCTGCGCAACAGCTCAGTTACATCTATCAGAAGTGCTCTGGACCCATTCTCTCTCCCCCTCCTGCCAATTTCCAAGGCAGGCTCTTGAAGAATGAGAGCATATGCAAGAAAGTTCATAGGAATATATGGGGAATCTGCAAAATCCAATTCTCATCTTTGTTCCCAAATAGGTATAAAAGTGCTTGAGAAGAAAAGAACATAGCCTGCTGGATCAACCCAGTCCAAATTTCCTGAGCTAATATATGAATTGAAAGGTGTTCAAAGGGTCTTCTAGTCCAGTATCCTGTTCCCACAGTGGCCAACCAGATGCCTGTGGGAAACCAGCAAGCAGGATTAGAGCACAAGAGCCCTCTTCCATAAGAACAGCCTGCTGGATCAGGCCAATGACCTACCTAATCTAGCATCCTCTTCTCACAGTGGCCAACCAGATGCCTCAGTGGGATGCCCGCAAGCAGGATTCAAGCACCAGAGCCCTCTCCCCTCCTGTGGCTTCCATTAACTGGCATTCAGAAACATTTCTGCCTCCAAATTCATGCCCCATCCTCCACGAATTTGTGAAACCTGTCTTAAAGCATTCTTAGTTTGTGGCCATCACTGCCTCCTGTGAGAGCAAGTTCCATAGTTTAACCAAGCACTGTGTGAAGAAGGGCTTTCTTTTGTCTGTCCTGACACGTCCAATGTCCAGCTTCACCGGATGTCCACATTGAGTTCTAGTGTTGAGAGGGAGAGGGAGGGAGAAAAACTGTGTACAACAGCACGCACGCTTGTGGAGCACCCAGCACCTGGCACCCAGAAGTTTATTGCCTCCAGTTGTGGAGGGAGATCTTAGGCATCAGGGCTAGTAGAAATCTCGCCCGCAAAGGATAAAACTGGGTCCTCTGCTTGTCATCTCAGGATGGTGGATGAATCCAGCAAGCTTGGTTTCTAAAGCAGATACCGGTACTGTTGATGTCCTTATGCTTCTCTGGTTGAGCAGGGAAGATCCCTGCTTGAAATCCTAGACAGCAGCTGCCAGTCAGTGTGGGCAATACTGAGCTAGAAGAACCTAGAGCATAACTGGGCATGCAGGAGCTTCTGGTGCTCTTATGCTTTGTATGTAGAAGTTCCCAGGTTCAATCTCTGGCATCCCCAGGAAGGGCTAATAAATACCTTTGTTTGAAACCCTAGCAAGTCACTGCCTGTAGACAATATTGCGTTAGGCGATTGTGTCTTTCCATGAGTGTGGGAATGTTTAGGGATGCAGGAGAGGATATATTGTTTAAGATATCCTATTCCAACTTGTGTTAACAAGTCCCAGAACTTAGCAGAGTTTTCATTCCCCTTTTAAACACACACAGCGGATAGCTTGCTCAGACTCGCTAGAGTCTCTATAGTATATGTCCTGGTATTTCCCCCTTTAATTCCCTCCTAAAATAAGACACGACACAGTCTTCTATAAATGCATAAAAAGAGTTTACTTACATAGATCATCCTGTTCACAATAAGATCCCAGAAGACAGACTTTTAGCTTAGAAAATAGTATACATGTGGAGACTATCTCCATACGGGAGAAAGCCCCTTTGTCCTCTCTTGGCTGGAAGCTGGAAGCCAAGAGAGCATCTTTGCCCTAACTAGATGTCGCTCTGCTGAGCAGCCAATCCAAAAGAGGAAGATGGAGTCTGGCCCCTGTGGTTTTGTGTCAACCTGCACAGGTGAGGCCACACCCATCTCCAGTTACACAGAGGAAGTTCGTCTCAGTCCAGGAGAACAGGAAGCTCCGGCTGGAGGGATGAGACCACCTTCATGTCCACTCTAGCGATGTTGTATTTGACTGCTCTCGTCTTTCACATCCCACAGTGAGAACATGTACGGCACTGTCCAATCTGACAGCTCATATTCAGACAGCTTCCCTATAAAGAGCAGCATGAAACAGGGCTGTGTTCTCGCTGCAACACCTGTTGGGATATTCTTCTCCCCGTGTGGTGTAGTGGTTAAGAGTGGTAGACTCGTAATCTGGGGAACCGGGTTCGTGTCTCCGCTCCTCCACATGCAGCTGCTGGGTGACCTTGGGCTAGTCACACTTCTCTGAAATCTCTCAGCCCCACTCACCTCACAGAGTGTTTGTTGTGGGGGAGGAAGGGAAAGGAGAATGTTAGCCGCTTTGAGGGACTCCTTCGGGTAGTGAAAAGCGGGATATCAAATCCAAACTCTTCTTCTCTTCTTCTTCTTCCTTTGCGTTCAACTCAACTGAAGATGGTGTGTACTTTCATTTGAGGAGTGACGGGGGTCTGTTCAACCTGGCACATCTCTGCGCCAAGACAAAAGTGTGGCAGATCCTTATCCAAGAGATGTTGTTTGCAGATGACGCAGCCTTGACAGCACACTCCAAGATTCATCACTACAGAGACTCATCGGCTGTTTTGCTAAGCCGACAGGGAGTTTGGCCTCACCATCAGCCTGACGGTGACCAACATCTTGGGTCAGGATGTCGCCGGCACTCCACGCATCAGCACTGGCGACCACATGTTTGAAGTGGTAGACAATTCTCTCTACCTGGGTCCCAGCATAACCAGCAATCTCTCCACCATCGCTGAGCTGGACAAGCATATTGGTAAGGCAGCTTTGGCAATCGCCTCTCCAAAAGGGTGTGGGAAAATGTGATGCCAAGATGAAGGTCCACTAGGCTCACGCGTTGAACATGCTGCTTTATGGGAGTCGTGGGCAACTTACAACCGTCATGAGCGACGCCTCAACACCTTCCACATGCACTGTGTCAGGAGGATTTTGGGTAGCACATGGCAGGACAGAATTCAAAACAAAGATGTGCTCTTCTAAACCCACATTCCCAGGGTGTTTGCACTCCTGTCTCAGCGACTTCTATGCTGGCTTTGTCACGCCCACAGAATGGAAGATGTCAGGATTCCCAAGAAAGTTCTCCACAGGGCAAATTGGCAGGCCAACTCTGTGCTACAAAGATGTCTGCAACCACGACATGATGGCTGGCAACATCAACCCTGCAATGTGGGAATCCCTTGCAGGATGACCACAGTGCCTAGAGATGGGCAGTAATGTATCCCTAGCAGCGACCAGAGGAGAAACGGAAGGAGCTCAGAGCTCTACAACCACAGCAGGTACTGCAAACTTCCAACAGCCTGACCTCACTCCAAAAGGCGCACTCCTCTGTTGTCTCCCAAGACAAACGGATGCCAGCCAATGGTCTGACTCAGAAAAGAAGCACAGAATCATAGGTAGAAGAGCTTGAAGGAACCCCGAGGGTCATCTAGTTCAACCCTTGCAACACAGATTCCTATATTCCTATGTGTCCACAGAATGACAGCCTTAATGACACCTACCCCTCAAGCTGAGGCGTTTGCAGCCTTCCCCCATCCCCCTTTCCCTGACTCTCCTCTCAGATCGTCTTACTCAGGCATCCCTCTTCAAAGTGCCATTTATCGAAAGCCAGCAAAAAGGGATCAGCCTCAAAATTCCACCTTGGTAATAACAAGCCTTGCGGCAGGTGGCAGCTAATCGCAGAGGATTAAGGGCTGTAACGCAGGGAAGCTTGGAAAAAGATTGGTGCAATCCAGCACCACGAAATGCATTAGCTTCCATTGTCCTCCTCACCAAATGGGCTTTGCTCGGTTGCTCTGGCCCTGAAACAGGAGCCAATTCCAGCTCAGAGCAACAATAGGAATGATTAGGCCTGGAAGGGGGTCAAAAATCCCTGCTAACAAGCCTCTTCAATCACACA
>OFHV01003700.1:0-87346 GCA_900245895.1 Lacerta bilineata | reverse complement strand
CTTGGTTGTTGCTTTTCTTCGCCTTTGTCTTCTCCCCCTAATAAAATATTTGAGGCGGCAGCCACCCCAAAGCTGATAGACATTGCCATTCAGTGTGTGTGCACTGTGTCATGTGATCGATTATGTGGGGCCGAGCTTACCTCCCCCAAAAATATTTCATTCAAGTTGGCAGCCTGCCGACAAAATTCACACACAAGGCAGAGCTATTTGTAATGGGGTTCCCCCCTTTCCTTCCCAACCTCCCACATTTTAAGGTGCAATTCATCTTTGGAGAGTAGATACCCCACCCCCACCCCCAATGACCATTCCCCACATTAAATGGGGAGCGACTTTTGCGTGGTCGTGCACAGCCACCTTGATTCCCAGAGTGGCCCCTGCCAGTTCGGACTGGCGTCACCTTCCCCAGGCTGGATTCCTGTGGTTTCTGCCTACATCAGCCAGCATCCAATCCCACTTGAGGGAGGCGTTGCCAGTGGGATTGTCCAGGTATGGGGAGGGACCATCCAGCCTACACAATAGAAGGTGTAGCTTACCTGGGAAACAGCAGTCAGGCCCCAGAGTTTCTCCCACCCTCCACTTCCTCAATTAACTCTTAATTTTGCAGGTTAACCTCTTCTCCACAGGTACGCAGGCACTGCTATGTCAAGGCCATTGTTGAAGGGCTGGAAAGGAATTTCCCTACATTGGCAGGTTTTGCCTTTCCCGTAGCAAAACGTCACATCTTTGGTGGCTTCAGGCCTTGGGTGGAATCCTTTAGTCATCTTCCTAAATGGGGGGGGGCATGGGGCAGTGACCCCATGCCCCCAGTGCAGCTGTGATACCAGGGTTCCCCGTTAAAGGGGTATTGGGGGGAGGCATTGTCCATTGATAGGGAACAAAGCAAGGGTAAGGAAGCGGGGGAGCTCCGCTAATCCGAGCTCCTTCCAAGTAAAACCGTTGGAACGGACAAATGCCCTCAAGTGTCCCCCTCTAGCAACGCCACCTTCAGTCATAGAATTGAAGAATCATAGAGTTGGAAGAGACCACAAGGGCCATCCAGTCCAACCCCCTGCCAAGCAGGAAACACCATCAAAGCATTCCTGACAGATGGTGGAATCTTCTTTCTTGTAATCCATTGCCCCGTGTCCGCTTCTCTGGAGCAGCAGAAAACAACCTTTCACCCTCCTCTATATGACATCCTTTTATATATTTGAACATGGCTATCATATCACCCCTTAACCTTCTCTTCTCCAGGCTAAACATACCAAGCTCCCTAAGCCGTTCCTCATAAGGCATTGTTTCCAGGCCTTTGACCATTTTGGTTGCCCTCTCTGGACACGTTCCAGCTTGTCAGTATCCTTCTTGAACTGTGGTGCCCAGAACTGGACACAGTATTCCAGGTGAGGTCTGACCAGAGCGAATATAGTGGTACTATTACTCCCTTGATCTAGACGCTATACTCCTATTGATGCAGCCCAGAATTGCATTGGCTTTTTTAGCTGCTGCATCACACTGTTGACTCATGTCAAGTTTGTGGTCTACCAAGACTCCTAGATCCTTTTCACATGTACTGCTCTCAAGCCAGGTGTCACCCATCCTGTATTTGTGCCTTTCATTTTTTTTGCCCAAGTGTAGTACTTTACATTTCTCCCTGTTAAAATTCATCTTGTTTGCTTTGGCCCAGTTCTCTAATCTGTTAAGGTCATTTTGAAGTGTGATCCTGTCCTCTGGGGTATTAGCCACCCCTCCCAATTTGGTGTCATCTGCAAACTTGATCAGGATGCCTCAAGCCCATCATCCAAGTCATTGATGAAGATGTTGAATAAGACTGGGCCCAAGACAGAACCCTGTGGCACCCCACTAGTCACTTCTCTCCAGGATGAAGAGGAGCCATTGATGAGCACCCTTTGGGTTCGGTCAGTCAGCCAGTTACAAATCCACTGAATGGTAGCATTGTCTAGCCCACATTTTACCAGCTTCTTTACAAGAATATCATGGGGCACCTTGTCAAAGGCCTTGCTGAAATCAAGATAGGCTATCCACAGCATTCCCTTCATCTACCAGGCTTGTAATTCTGTCAAAAAATGAGATCAGATTGGTCTGACATGACTTATTTTTCAGAAACCCATGCTGACTTTTAGTGATCACAGCGTTCCTTTCTAGGTGCTCACAGACCGTTTGCTTAATGATCTGCTCTAGAATCTTTCCTGGTATTGATGTCAGGCTGACTGGGCGGTAATTGTTTGGGTCCTCTCTTTCCCCCTTTTTGAAAATAAGGACAACATTTGCCCTCCTCCTTCAGTCCATCACCCTGTCGCACAAGCAGCACACAGATTTCCCTTTGAATCCCCCTAAAGGCTCCATGTATAAAGTTTCTTGTATCCACTTCCTTTAGCGAACCTCTCCAGCCATATTTCTCAATGGAGTGCGCTTTAGCCAATGAGAGAATTGCATTTCCCTCTGTATGGAACGTTCAGCTACAGCCCTTTGAACACCTCATTTAGCCTCTAATCAAGGTGTTGACAGCTGAACAATGGAATCGAAACTTCTTATCTGTATAATCCAATCAAAGCTGCTACATTGGACAATCAAACACTCAAAAATTGTTACATTCAGTAGGTCTAGACAGCTACTGAATTACCCATCATTACAGAAGCATCGGAGCCTTTCAAAATTCATATTAAATCCATGCTTCTATGGATTTTCTCTGTTTCAGTGCCATTCTGCTCCTGGAAGCAGGGGCTTTGGGGTAAACCAATGCCCACCATCACTTCATAAATGTGAAGGCACGTATACACACGTACCCACTCGGAAGCACCCCAGTGGGCAATCTATGGAAATTCCTTTCTAAGTGCCTTCCTCTCAGTCCTGCCACTGGCCAAACTATGCAGACTAGAGCCCTATTGTTTTGTACCAACAGATACACAACATATTCCCTCCGGCATTTTACACTTGTTCATGTATTGCTCAGAGTCATTATCTTATGTTAATCTTGATTTTCCTATATGTTAATCATGTATGATCCTCCCCTCTCCACCCCTTTAGTGATGTAATAGTGATGTAGTGGTGATGTTCTCCGAACTGTATCTTGGAACGTGAAGAAAGGTTTTAAAAGATCAGGTCACCTAGTTTTTGCTGAACAATCTTGACTGTCTCCTGTTGCGCAATAAAGTCTGCTGCTTTACTTTGCTCCTGGCTGCCTTCCTCCTTGGACTCCGTCGAACGTGTGGGCTTCTCCCATAGGGCCAGGTGGTTGAGTAGTCTCATAACTGGAAGTTTTCCGTAACACCATATGCCAAGAGGTTGTCATTGCTCTCCCCCAACAGTAGCAGCAAACGTGGGGATGGGCTCTCTGCTTGAACATATGTTCTCCAGTGCCAGCCCAATCCCCAAATATTCTGGATAAGCCTGAAGTTTCCCAGATCCCTGGCTGAGGGCTGGGAAGGATAAATGCCCAATACCGGACCCAAGGTCTCCCTACATTTGATTCTTAATAAGGTTGTGGCCAATTTTAATCCCGTAACACGTTGTCTTGTATCATTATTCCACTCAGGGGTCGCCCGGGGTTCGGGAGACTCAGTCAGTCCACGCAAAAAAGGGTTATGTTTTTTCAGGGATATGGATCCAAATTGGGTGTTGGCGCAGGAATGAGGGGCAAGCATTAAGTTTAATGCATAAGAGGAAGACAGAACATTTTCATTCCACATAATTCAATAATAGACATATGCAGATTTAACAGTCAGCCCAGAATCTCTCAACCTGGTCAACTTATGTGATGCTGGAAACTTGGCCTCCACCAGGCCAGGGTTCAGTGCTGGAGCCTACTATGGTGGAGAAGTTGGTGTGCTTCCCAGTCCCAAATGGGTGCCATTCCATCAGCAACACATGAGTAACACCAGGGTTACATATGGTGGAACTGTATTTTTCTACATGAAGATGGAGTGGGTGCAGAAGTGTGACAAGAAATCTTCAGGACTTCCAAACATAGATAAACATGCAGGTCAAATGTGCCCTCACATTGACTATGGTGCCAGCTGTATGCTTAAAAAGTGTGCTTGGAAACACTTCAAAATTGCCTAATGTCAATTAT
The DNA here is from genome assembly GCA_900245895.1 of Lacerta bilineata. Lineage (NCBI taxonomy): Eukaryota > Metazoa > Chordata > Lepidosauria > Squamata > Lacertidae > Lacerta > Lacerta bilineata. The sequence continues at coordinate 83,277 of OFHV01003700.1, read as the reverse complement.
TTTCATTGAATCTAACTATAAGTGGGAATCATTTGTCTATGAAGCTATGGTTTGAATGTGGTGTTCATCAGCCACTACTGCAAGTGTTCCTGAACTAGAGGTGAGTTTTAATATTCAGCTGCAGGAATCCAACACAACGGTTGCCAAAGGAGAAACCCATTCTTCAAAAAATAACACAATCTATTAGGCAACAACGTCACCAACACACTGCTTTTGCATTCTCCCGTGCAACAGCATTCCCCGATGCAAAACATTTCACCAAAGGAAAAGAACATGGGTAAGGGTATTTTCCTCAATACTTCTGATACCTGCCTTTGTTTTAGGATATTGAAGGGGGGGTTATCTTTGGGGAGTAAAATACTGCCCCCCTCTCCACAAAAAGTGATATCTTTCTGAGGAATGTGGATCAGTGCAAGGAAACAAATGTGGGTGTTGATGTTGGAGTGAGGAGGAAGCATTAAAGAAACTCACAGAGAACAGGTTCTATGCTGTAAGTAAGTTTAATGGAAAAGAAGTAGTCAGAGAAGATTTGACATTCCAGAAACCAAGGAAGAACCACCTTCTAGGCTTTGCAGTAATTCAGACATTGATATTGATTACAAAGACCATCCAGGCACATTCAGAGTTGTATCATGTTTCGAATGGAATACAAGTTGGAAGCATTAAAAAAATTGCCCCTTAGCGGGAGATAATTTCCATAGCAAAAGCAAAGAAGAAGAAGAAGAAGAGGAAGAGGAAGAAGAAGAAGAAATGCACAGTGAATAGAGGTTGGAATCAAGACATCCTCGGAAACAGCTGCACGTTTGTAAGACGAACATGGATGAACCAAACATCTGGGCATCCTGCAAATGGGACGCTTGGCATTTCTGGCACTTAGACCCATGAGAGAATCAATCGTGAAGCCATGCTGAGTTTGTCAATTGCCTGTCGGGGCATTCTGCAGCTCTGAGTGCTCCCTTTCATAGCATGAAGAATGTCTAAATCGGACGGAGTGTTGGTCCCTGGAGAATCACAGACAATGGAACTGGGATGACAATTATGTTAATTGGTGGGATCCCCGTCATTAAATCAGCATTGACAGCAGCCATTTGGGAGTGATGCAGCTGGATCTGAAATGACAAGCAAGACATTCATCCAATTCATTCATGTTTCAATCATCCAATTTGTAATAATCATGATAACAACAACAGCAACAACCATCGACACCAGTGAAGAAGAAGAAGAAGAGATAGTGATATACAGTGAAGAACAACATTATAGCATAATCTGCAAGTGAATAAAAAAATTATCATAAAACACAAGCCAGCAGGAGGTGTGGCCTCTTGGTGTCACCACCACCCAGCTTTTCTCACTTTAGTTGTGACGCCCCATTTCTCTAGCAATAGAAAACAGCTATATTCTGTCTATGGGACAAGGATTAGGTTTTTCTGCAATGGAATGTATACTGCCTCTTACAGTCCTCTGCCCTCCTCATCCCCATTTCCTTTAGTGCTGTGCTTTTTAGATTTCAACCCTGTGAGCAGAAAATGACCATTTGAAAAATGACCTTGGAGCCTTTTGTAGAAATGTAGGTTAAATACACTTTGAAGAAACAAATGACAATAAGCTCATTTTCCAGAATTCTGAATGTATCTGATAGATTCACACAACATATATTGCATTAAAAACAAACAAACCAATCAGGTGCAACTTCCACAGCCAATGGCCAGGAACAATGGGAGTTGTAGTCCAGCATCTGTGGAAGGAACATAGATATTCCCCATCCCTTCCTACATATCTAATTCTCCAAAGTGCCCAGCAAATGACAAACATGAGGAGAAAGGAGAAGCAGGTCTAGGTTCAAAGAAGGAGACCAAGAGAGTGAAGTTCGGAATGGAAGAGGCAGCAAAAGGCATGGAGTTCTGTCACTTACCAAGCTCTCAAGAGAAGTACTCAGGTGAAGGTCAGGGGAGCTGTTGTTCAAATCATTGGGAGCAAGTCCTTTTATACGATTCCAGGACTGCAAGTCTCTCCCTTGTAAAGTAAAACTGCCCTCAGGTGTCCTACCCTCAAAGGCCCCGAATATTTATTGGAACTGAACTTCATCCAGCTATCCCTGAACCACCCTGTCCTCATTAGCGTGAGTTTTATCAAATTCCATTCCCCTTTTATTAGCCTTCTGTTTACTCCTGTGATTATGTAATACACTTTTAAAAATAAGTGTCTTACCTCCCTTCATAAGGAAACAATTCCATTCAAAGCTGCAAGCCCCCTTTCCACTGAATTCTAGAGATATGTGTATTCCCCATCTTTCCAGTCTGGAACACCTTTATCTGTTTCTTTTAGAAGCCTTTTAAAGCTTCCTTTATAATCCCTACATATGTTTGCTTTAAACAAAGCCCTCTAAATTGAATTCAGGGGACATCAGCCTCAAAGGGAGCTTTCTTGTGTGCTATGGCCGTTGGTCCATCTAGCTCAGTACAGTGTATGCTCAGGTCGCAAATGAGATCCGTGTGTGAGGCAGGTCTGCAACCCGCAGTGTTTGCAACCTGCAGCGCTGCGTCTGTGCGCACGTGGATCACAATTTGGCACTTCTGTGCATCCGCAAAGTGCGATTTAGCATTTCTGTGCATTCGTGAGCACCAAAACCTGGATGTAACCTGTTCATGTACTTCTGGGTTTGGCACGTCCGTATCCCAAAAATGTGCACCCCACAGTGAGAGCAACCCAAGGTATGATTGTACTATCTTCCCCTTTGTGGCTGGGGAGTGGAGGATTCAATCCTGATCGGGGGTCTATTCCAAAGTTTGTGTGTTTCTGACTGATGCTTATTTCTTGTTCCTTTGGAACTTGGCTTTTGAGCATCTCAAAAGTCAAACGTTTCGCTTTTTGAATGCCGGAAATCGGGAAGTAACTGCTTTTGTTTTCAAATGCTTTTCGGAAGTAGAACTGGCTATGCAGCTTCTGTATTGAATTTTCCTTAATTAATTTTTTCCAGGAGTAAATTCTTCAGTTACCAAACGTTTTGGAACTCAAACGGTTTTTCTGGAACGGATTACGTTAGAAACCGAGGTACCACTGTAGCCCTTGATCTTTCTGGTTGGGCTCACCCAGGGTGTTCCAGTGCAATTTCAGGAAGAAAAGTTGGCTAGAAACCAAACTAGAACTCTGGCTGTTTGCTTGCCTGTCAAAATTAGAAAAAGACTGCCCCACTTGTTCTTTTTGAATTTGATCATCATGGGTGGCAGAACTTTCCATGTTACATTCATAAATATGTCCTTTTCACCTTCATTTTGTCTCATGAGGCTTCATTGTGAGTGGGGGAGGGGTTAAGTATGACTTATAGCATGGATATTTGGAAAGTGAGCTAGCGAAGGAGAAAATGAGAGCCTGAAATTGAATTATTTTGACCGTTCTTTTCATACACATTGCATGAGAAGACTTTCATTTAATGTCTTTACCCATCGTAACATCCAACAGAGAGAGATGGGAGTAGGATAAACTCATTGCTTCTTTCCCCCAATAACAACTAGTGGCTGTGCCCCTGCTCTCACCTGAAGGAGAGACACCAATCTTGTTTGCACATGGAAGAGAACAGAGCTGAGATGACATACACCAAACATGCCAAAATCTGAAATGATACATCAGTTATTTTGGCTCAAAGCCAATAATGAAAGCAAGAATCCTTCAAGCCAATTAAAAAGATCATCGAAGCTCACAAAATGTGGTGGAAAATTATTTTGTCATAGAAACACCCATTATTGCAGCTCAGAACCAATCATGATGAAAGCAGCAATACGTCAAGCATCATGGGAACATCACAAACCAATTAGCAGGAGCAGAGTGTACTTCCAAAATGAGCTGCTGCCTCCATCTCAAGCTTATACACAACTTCAAGTGAGAGAGAAACTTTTTGAATATAGCACACGAAATACCTGCAGAGAGAAATGGTGTGATCATTAATATGAATTTGTAATCTTTTTGGCCAGGATACACATAACGATTTTGATTCTTCAGGACTGACACAGTACCTGAAAGCTCCTAAGCGGACTTTGGAGGACGCTTGTGTCATGGAACATGGATGACCCAACAGTCTCCCATGCCTTCCAAACAGCCCTGCAGCATGAGAGGTTTGCATTGACTAAGTCAATCTTCCTCCTCCAAGATCCACCTTAGATTAGCACAAGATCGTTGTTTGTATGAGGGTGAAAATCACACTGAGCAGTATTAACACACTATGGGGTGGGGACCATTAGCTTCCTGAGGGAAGGATTGGCTATGACACCCCAAAGCTTGGGTTGAGTATCTGCTTCCTTTAAATCTTCACCCTGGTCCCCCATTGAGAACTACCTTACTTGGTTTACAGCATGGCAAGGTTCAACGCTGACTGACTTCATGGGGAGGTTGAAAACCCAGCAGATCTATTCCCTCAATGTGGGGCATGTGGAATGATGAAGACCCACTGCCATGCCAACACTTTTGCTGCCTGCTGTAGTCAATACAGATTGGGCCTGATTTTAGCCCATCACCTTTGTACAGTCTCATTATTTTGCTGATATCATGGGTTACATAGTGTGTCTAATTGGGCAAATGTGGCCTCAGCATTAGTGACCACGATATTCTAATGATTTTAAGTTGCGCTCCATTGACCACAGTCTCTACACCAATTTTCTGCTTACATTCCTATCAAATAATGCTTGAGCAGGTTTCTTTCTTCATAAAGTGTTCTGTTTTATTTTTATTTAAAAGTTACACAACCTGTACCTGAAGCATATGGCCCCTGTCTGGCTGCACTTCTTGGGTATTTGCTATTGGGGGCCTTTACCCCTGAAACAGTCCCATCAACCACAACCCCACAGCATTCTTTTCATTTGCTATTATGCACCTCAGTTAGAAAGACTTTTTGAATTTGTTGATTGCTGTGTGGTTTGGTTTCCATCCCACTTGATAAGTGCTTTGGAAGTTTAATTTGAAAAACAACCATCAAGAAGCAAATGTTGGCCATGGTGGAGTGCCAGTGCCTGCCAAGATGAGCAGTTGCTCATTGCAATTTCTGTACTGATTGTACTTGTTTGGCATCTCCCAGATGGTTTCTGCACCACTGCTGCTGGATCTTGGAGGAGGAAGAATGACTTAGTCAATGCAAACTTCTTGTGCTGCATGGCTGATTGGAAGGCATGGGAGACTATTGGGTCATCCATGTTCCATGACACAAGCGTCCTCTAAAGTCCGCTTAGGAGCTTTCAGGTACTGTGTCAGTCCTGAAGAATCAAAATTGTTATGTGTATCCTGGCCAAAATAATTACACATTCATATTAATGATAACACCATATCTCTCTGCAGGTATTTTGTGTGCTATATTCAAAAAGTTTCTCTCTCACTTGAAGTTGTGTATAAGCTTGAGATGGAGGGAGCAGCTCATTTTGGAAACTCACTCTGCTCATGCTGATTGGTTTGTGATGTTCCCTTGATGTATTGCTGCTTTCATCATCAATGGTTCTGAGCTGCAATAATGGGTGTTTCTATGACAAAATAATTTTCCACCACATTTTGTGAGCTTTGATGATCTTTTTAATAGGCTTGAAGTATTCTTGCTTTCATTATTGGTTTTGAGCCAACATGATTGATGCATCATTTCAGATTTTGGCATGTTTGGTGTATGTCATCTCAGCTCTGTTCTCATCCCTGTGCAAACAAGATTGGTGTCTCTCCTTCAGGTGAGAGCAGGGGCACAGCCACTAGTTGTTATTAGGGGAAAGAAGCAATGAGTTTATCCTACTCCCATCTCTCTCTGTTGGATGTTACGATGGGTAAAGACATTAAATGAAAGTCTTCTCATGCAATGTGTACGAAAAGATGGTCAAAATAATTCAATTTCAGGCTCCCATTTTCTCATTCGCTAGCTCACTTTCCAAATATCCATGCTATAAGTCATACTTAACCCCTCCCCCACTCACAATGAAGCCTCATGAGACAAAGGGAAGGTGAAAAGGATATATTTATGAATGTAACATGGACAATTCTGCCACCCATGATGATCAAGTTCAAAAAGTAGAAGCGGGGCAGAAGCAGTTACCTCCGGATTTCCGGCATTCAAAAAGCGAAACGTTTGACTTTTGAGACGCTCAAAAACCAAGGTACCAAAGGAACAAGAAATAAGCATCATTCAGAAACACAAAACTTTGGAATAGACCCCCGATCAGGATTGAATCCTCCACTCCCCAGCCACAAAGGGGAAGATAATACAGTCATACCTTGGGTTGCTCTCACAGTGGGGTGCGTATTTTTGGGATACGGATGTGCCAAACCCAGAAGTACAGCAATGGGTTACTTCCGGGTTTCGATGCTGAAGCATGCACAGAAATGCTAAATCACACTTTGTGGATGCACAGAAGCACCAAATCACGAACCACGTGTGCACAGACGTGGTGCTGCGGGTTGCGAACACTGCGGGTTGCGAACATGCCTCCCACATGGATCATGTTTGCAATCTGAGTGTCCACTGTACTGAGCTAGATGGAACAACGGCCAGACTGCAAAAGAAAGCTCCCTATGAGGCTGATGTCCCAGGAATTCAATTTAGAGGGATTTGTTTAAAGCAAACATATGTAGGGATTATAAAGGAAGCTTTAAAAGGCTTCTAAAAGAAACAGATAATGGTGTTCCAGACTGGAAAGATGGGGATTACACATATCTCTAGAATTCAGTGCACAGGGGGCTTGCAGCGTGATTGGAATTGTTTCCTTATGAAGGGAGGTAAGACACTTATTTTTAAAAGTGTATTACATAATCACAGGAGTAAACAGAAGGCTAATAAAAGGGGAATGGAATTTGATAAAACACACGCTAGTGAATACAGGGCGGTACAGGGACAGCTGGATGAAGTTCAGTTCCAATAAATATTCGGGGCCTTTGAGGGTAGGACACCTGAGGGCAGTTTTACTTTACAAGGGAGAGACTTGCAGTCCTGGAATCGTATAAAAGGACTTGCTGACCATGATTCGAACAAGAGCTCCCCTGACCTTCACCTGAGTACTTCTCTTGAGAGCTTGGTAAGTAACAGAACTCCATGCCTTTTGCTGCCTCTTCCATTCCGAACTTCACTCTCTTGGTCTCCTTCTTTGAACCTAGACCTGCTTCTCCATTCTCTCTCCTCATGTTTGTCATTTGCTGGGCACTTTGGAGAATTAGATAAGTAGGAAGGGATGGGGAATAACTATGTTCCTCCCAGAGATGCTGGACTACAACTCCCATCATTCCTGGCCATTGGCTGTGCCAGCTGGGCCTGATGGGTTTTGGAATCCAACAGCATATGGAGGGCCAAAGATGCCCCCCCCCAGTCCTGGTCCACATGGACTATTGGTGGCCATCCTGGGTTTCAGGCAGGGCCCTTTCCTTGGATGACCTTGAGATTCCAACCTGGGGATTTCTGTAATGCAATATATGGTCTGTGAATCTATCACATATATTTAGAATTCTGGAAAATGATCTTATTGTCATTTTTTTCTTCAAAGTATATTTAACCTATATTTCTTCAAAAAGCTCCAAGAACAGCTTTCAAATGGTCATTTTCTGTTCACAGAAATCTAAAAAGCACAGCACTAAAGGAAATGGGGATGGTGAGGGCAGAGATCTTTAAGTGGCATTATACATGCCATTCCCAAAATCCTAATCCATGACACCTGGATGACAGAACAAAACCAAGTGGTGGTGCCACCAAGAGGCCACCCCTACAGAACTATTGCTGGCTTGTTTTTTATTGACTTGTGCTAGGTTATGACTTTCCTCTGTTAAGCGGAAGATCGTTGTTTGAATGAGGGTGAAAATGGCATTGTGCAGTATTAACACACTATGGGGTGGGGACCATTAGCCTCCTGAGGGAAGGATTGGCTATGGCACCCCAAAGCTAGGGTTGAGTATTTGCTTCCTATATATCTGCACCCTGGTCCCCCATTGAGAACTACCCTACTTGGTTTACACCATGGCAAGGTTCAACGCTGACTGACTTCATGGGGAGGTTGAAAACCCAGCAGATCTATTCCCTCAATGTGGGGCATATGGAATGATGAAGACCCACTGCCATGCCAACCCTTTTGCTGCCTGCAGCTGTCAATACAGATTGAGCCTGATTTTAACCCATCACCTATGTACAGTCTCATTATTTTGCTGATCCCATGGGTCACATGGTGTGTCAAATTGGGCAAATGTGGCCTCAGAGTTAGTGACCACGATATTCTAATGATTTTAAGTTGCCCTCTATTGACCACTGTCTCTACACCAATTTTCTGCTTACATTCCTATCAAATAATGCTCGAGCAGGATTCTTTTTCATAAAGTGTTCTGTTTTAGTTTTATTTAAAAGTTGCAATACCACTATTTTGCAATACCACTATTTGTTAATTCTTTTTCCTTCCTTTTTATGTGCTTTTCCAATCTTACCTCTGTTATTTATATGGATGCCAAGGGCCATCTGTCATGGATGCTTGAGCTGAGATTTCTGCCTTGCAGGGGGTTAGACTAGATGTTCCTCCTTTTTTTCAGTTTCTCAACTGCCTCTGCACAATATCATCTATAAACATAATCAAATTCTATGATTCTAAGTCTTTCTCTCCTTTTTTCAGTTTAACAGCTGCCTTTCAAGATGTCATCTATGAACATCGCTATATCCATCCAGCCACGCCCCATTCCTGTATCAATCCCATTTCCGTTTGCCAGTGGTGGTAGAATAATCAACATCAACCTTATGTGAATAAATTCAGGGCTCACTGCATCTCGCCTGAAATAAAGTTGCCATCTCTGATACATTTTTTACATCCCACAACTAGCGCTCTGCCCCTCTGGTGAAAGCTCCTTTACTGAGAGAAGGATTAACTTGTTCCTCTTTTGAATCTGAACATGAAACCCAGAGGAAAAGGAAAAAATGGTCCCTGAATTGAACATATTGGGAGAATGGCTGATGATTGTATGGGCTCAGCTGCCAGTAATGCTGAGACTTCCCTTCTAGACAAGCCCAAATTGACTGGATCAAGGATCTCTCTGAGACTCAGGTCTACACCTCTCTGCTCAGGGCATCTTTCTGTTTTCTTCTCTTTTCTCTTAGATATGTACAATTTTTCCCCCTTCTACCAAATGTACTTTGACCAAAATTTGTGGGACACCAAAGTGTGAATGACATACACTTGTCATTCATTGATGGATCTCTGAATATGATGCTTCCAGTTTCCCAAGAAGCTCTGTTTTTCTCTGCATACTTTTGATTAAATCACAGCAGGCAACCTTAAAACAGTCTTTTAATTATTTTACACTTCAATACATTGTTTGCATTATTATTATTATTATTATTATTATTATTATTATTATTATTATTTAGAATTTATATATTGCCCTAAACCAGGAGGTCTCAAGGCGGTTCACTGAACAAAATCAAAATATAACAAAATATACAAACAAGATAAAAGCAACAACCCAATAACCCCCTTATTTTTGTTGTTGTTCAGTCATTCAGTCGTGTCCGACTCTTTGTGACCCCATGGACCAGAGCACGCCAGGCACCCCTATCCTCCACTGCCTCCCACAGTTTGGTCAGACTCATGTTGGTAGCTTCGAGAACACTGTCCAACCATCTCATCCTCTGTCATCCCCTTCTCCTTGTGCCCTCCATCTTTCCCAACATCAGGGTCTTTTCCAGGGAGTCTTCTCTTCTCATGAGGTGGCCAAAGTACTGGAGCCTCAACTTCAGGATCTGCCCTTCCGAGTGTCAATCAAATCAACCAAAGGCCCTGTTTAAAAGGAACATTTTTGGCTGGCGCCTGAAGGGGTATAATGAAGCACCAGGTGAACTTTCCTGGGGAGAGCATTCCACAGATGGAGAGTCACCACAGAGAAGGCCCTGTTCTTGACTTGCCACGCTCCAAACCTCTCAATCTCCCACCCATCTGGTCTAGAGAAACACCCACTAACAGTGTCTCAGTCTCATCTGGACATCATACAGGGCAACCAAAGCAGTTTCTGTGCCCAAACTGGGCGTAAACCCCGATTGAAATGGATCCAGAAAATCAGTTTCTTCCAAAAGCACCTGGTTCTGGTCTGCAACCACTTACTCTAGAACCTTGCTCAGGTAACGGAGATCAGCAACTGGCCTTTGGTTATTTAGGTTTTCCGAATCCAGGGAAGGTTTCTTAAGGAGTTGTTTTACCACTGCCTCCTTCAAACAGGCAGGGACCACAATTGCTTAACTTATACATTATGTCACACACCTGACCTCCCACTACAATAAATCTCACCTATCTATATCACCATTGGTTGTGGTTCTATTGAGTTTCCTTTTGTTGTTGTTGTTGTTCAGTCGTTCAGTCGTGTCCGACTCTTCGTGACCCCATGGACCAGAGCACGCCAGGCACGCCTATCCTTCACTGCCTCTCGCAGTTTGGCCAAACTCATGCTAGTAGCTTCAAGAACACTGTCCAACCATCTCATCCTCTGTCGTCCCCTTCTCCTTGTGCCCTCCATCTTTCCCAACATCAGGGTCTTTTCTAGGGAGTCTTCTCTTCTCATGAGGTGGCCAAAGTACTGGAGCCTCAACTTCAGGATCTGTCCTTCTAGTGAGCACTCAGGGCTGATTTCTTTGAGAATGGATAGGTTTGATCTTCTTGCAGTCCATGGGACTCTCAAGAGTCTCCTCCAGCACCATAATTCAAAAGCATCAATTCTTCGGCGATCAGCCTTCTTTATGGTCCAGCTCTCACTTCCGTACATTACTACTGGGAAAACCATAGCTTTAACTATACGGACCTTTGTCGGCAAGGTGATGTCTTTGCTTTTTAAGATGCTGTCTAGGTTTGTCATTGCTTTTCTCCCAAGAAGCAGGCGTCTTCTAATTTCGTGACTGCTGTCACCATCTGCAGTGATCATGGAACCCAAGAAAGTGAAATCTCTCACTGCCTCCATTTCTTCCCCTTCTATTTGCCAGGAGGTGATGGGACCAGTGGCCATGATCTTAGTTTTTTTGATGTTGAGCTTCAGACCATATTTTGCGCTCTCTTCTTTCACCCTCATTAAAAGGTTCTTTAATTCTTCCTCACTTTCTGCCATCAAGGTAGTATCATCAGCATATCTGAGGTTGTTGATATTTTTTCCGGCAATCTTAATTCCGGTTTGGGATTCATCCAGTCCAGCCTTTCGCATGATGAATTCTGCATATAAGTTAAATAAGCAGGGAGACAATATACAGCCTTGTCGTACTCCTTTCCCAATTTTGAACCAATCAGTTGTTCCATATCCAGTTCTAACTGTAGCTTCTTGTCCCACATAGAGATTTCTCAGGAGGCAAATGAGGTGATCCGGCACTCCCATTTCTTTAAGAACTTGCCATAGTTTGCTGTGGTCGACACAGTCAAATGCTTTTGCATAGTCAATGAAGCAGAAGTAGATGTTTTTCTGGAACTCTCTAGCTTTCTCCATAATCCAGCGCATGTTTGCAATTTGGTCTCTGGTTCCTCTGCCCCTTCGAAATCCAGCTTGCACTTCTGGGAGTTCTCGGTCCACATACTGCTTAAGCCTGCCTTGTAGAATTTTAAGCATAACCTTGCTAGCGTGTGAAATGAGTGCAATTGTGCGGTAGTTGGAGCATTCTTTGGCACTGCCCTTCTTTGGGATTGGGATGTAGACTGATCTTCTCCAATCCTCTGGCCACTGCTGAGTTTTCCAAACTTGCTGGCATATTGAGTGCAGCACCTTAACAGCATCCTCTTTTGAAAATTTTAAATAGTTCAGCTGGAATATCATCACTTCCACTGGCCTTGTTGTTAGCAAGGGTTTCTAAGGCCCATTTGACTTCACTCTCCAGGATGTCTGGCTCAAGGTCAGCAACCACATTACCTGGGGTGTATGAGACCTCCATATCTTTCTGGTATAATTCCTCTGTGTATTCTTGCCACCTCTTCTTGATGTCTTCTGCTTCTGTTAGGTCCTTTCCACTTTTGTCCTTAATTGTGGTAATCTTTGTACGAAATGTTCCTTTCATATCTCCAATTTTCTTGAACAGATCTCTGGTTTTTCCCATTCTGTTATTTTCCTCTATTTCTTTGCATTGCTCGTTTAGAAAGGCCCTCTTGTCTCTCCTTGCTATTCTTTGGAAATCTGCATTCAATTTCCTGTATCTTTCACGATCTCCTTCGCATTTTGCTTGTCTTCTCTCCCCCGCTATTTGTAAGGCCTCATTGGACAGCCACTTTGCTTTCTTGCATTTCTTTTTCATTGGGATGGTTTTCGTTGCTGTCTCCTGTATAATGTTACGAGCCTCCATCCACAGTTCTTCAGGTACTCTATCCACCAAATCTAAATCCTTGAACCTGTTCTTCACTTCAACTGTATATTCATAAGGAATTTGATTTAGATTGAATCTTACTGGCCCAGTGGTTTTTCCTACTTTCTTCAGTTTAAGCTGGAATTTTGCTATAAGAAGCTGATGATCTGAGCCACAGTCAGCTCCAGGTCTTGTTTTTGCTGAGTGTATAGAGCTTCTCCATCTTTGGCTGCAGAGAATATAATCAATCTGATTTCGATGTTGCCCATCTGGTGATGTCCATGTGTAGAGTCGTCTCTTGTGTTGTTGGAAAAGAGTGTTTGTGATGACCAGCTTGTTCTCTTGACAGAACTCTATTAGCCTTTGCCCTGCTTCATTTTGAACTCCAAGGCCAAACTTGCCAGTTGTTCCTTTTATCTCTTGACTCCCTACTTTAGCATTCCAATCCCCTATAATGAGAAGAACATCCTTCTTTGGTGTCATTTCTATAAGGTGTTGTAAGTCTTCATAGAATTGGTCAATTTCGGTTTCTTCAGCACTGGTAGTTGGTGCATAAACTTGGATTACTGTGATGTTAAAAGGACTGCCTTGGATTCGTATCGAGATCATTCTATCATTTTTGAAATTGCATCCCAGTACAGCTTTCGCCACTCTTTTGTTGACTATGAGGGCCACTCCATTTCTTTTACGGGATTCCTGCCCACAGTAGTAGATATGATAGTCATCCGAACTGAATTCGCCCATTCCTGTCCATTTTAGTTCACTGATGCCTAGGATGTCAATGTTTATTCTTGCCATCTCATTTTTTACCACGTCCAGCTTACCAAGGTTCATGGTTCTTACATTCCAGGTTCCTATGCAATACTTTTCTTTACAGCATTGGACTTTCCTTTCGCTTCCAGGCATATCCGCAACTGAGCGTCCTTTCGGCTTTGGCCCAGCCGCTTCATCAGCTCTGAATCTACTTGTACTTGTCCTCCGCTCTTCCCCAGTAGCATGTTGGACGCCTTCCGACCTGAGGGGCTCATCTTCCAGCGTCATATCTTTTATATGCCTGTTGTCTTTGTCCATGGAGTTTTCTTGGCAGGGATACTGGAGCGGCTTGCCAGTTCCTTCTCCAGGTGGATCACGTTTGGTCCAAACTCTCTGCTATGACCTGTCCATCTTGACCTGTCCATAGCTTCCCTGAGTAATTCAAGCCCCTTCGCCACGACAAGGCAGTGATCCATGAAGGGGGAGTTTCCTTTTATCAGACCCTTAAAGTCATTCAAAGAAGCATGGAAGTGTAGAGATGAAAGGGACCTTGGGGGTCATCTAGGAGAAGGACAGTCCACCACGTTGCAAAGTAGTGCAGCCCACTGTTCAAAATCTCTCAGAGACTAGTCACTTCTATAGACATTCCTTCCATCACATGGAAGATGGAGAGAGCTTGTTTTTCTCCTGCTCCAGAGTGAACCAATAGATTCAAATTAGGAGAAAGGAGATTCTGACCATCAGGCATTTCTGATGGTAATAGCTGTACAGTGGACTTCTGGAGCACTTTAAACAAAGGCTGGATCACCATCTGTTGGGTAAATGGCCCAAAGGAATGTGAAAGCATGGAAATTAGTAAAGCAATTGGAATAGCATAGATATAATGATTAAACCTGAAGGTATTACAATACATAAACATTATTATACCATGGGAAGCGGTGAAAGTATTCCAACAGCGGCAAGATCAAAGTAACGCAATAGAGCTGAAGCCACAAAAGACTTGCTTTTAAGTTTAGCACTGATTTTGCAGACTGTGGAAAACCCTGTTAGGGGTAAAAGATATATAGATATTTCTGATTTCTTCCTGTGGATTATAGTTGTTAAGAAGACACCACTCACCCTCTGGATTAAGGAGTCTGGGTCAGTTAGCGGGTGGCGATTGATACTTTGTAATAGATTGTTTCCGACTTTTGTTTCCGACTTTCTACATTGGAACTTTGCTACCGTTCAATTGAAACCAACCTACAACTCTGGCTGTTCGCTTGCCTGTCAAAATTAGAAAAATACTGCCCCACTTCTACTTTTTGAATTTGATCGTCGTGGGTGGCAGAACTATCCGTGTTACATTCATAAATATATCCTTTTCACCTTCCCTTTGTCTCATGAGGCTTCATTGTGAGTGGGGGAGGGGTTAAGTATGACTTATAGCATGGATATTTGGAAAGTGAGCTAGTGAATGAGAAAATGAGAGCCTGAAATTGAATTATTTTGACCGTTCTTTTCATACACATTGCATGAGAAGACTTTCATTTAATGTCTTTACCCATCGTAACATCCAACACAGAGAGATGGGAGTAGGATAAACTCATTGCTTCTTTCCCCTAATAACAACTAGTGGCTGTGCCCCTGCTCTCACCTGAAGGAGAGACACCAATCTTGTTTGCACATGGATGAGAACAGAGCTGAGATGACATACACCAAACATGCCAAAATCTGAAATGATGCATCCATCATTTTGGCTCCAAACCAATAATGAAAGCAAGAATACTTCAAGCCAATTAAAAAGATCATCAAAGCTCACAAAATGTGGTGGAAAATTATTTTGTCATAGAAACACCCATTATTGCAGCTCAGAACCAATCATGATGAAAGCAGCAATACATCATGCATCAAGGGAGCAACATCACAAACCAATTAGCAGGAGCAGAGTGTACTTCCAAAATGAGCTGCTGCCTCCATCTCAAGCTTATGCAGAACTTCAAGTGAGAGAGAAACTTTTTGAATATAGCACACGAAATACCTGCAGAGAGAAATGGTGTGATCATTAATATGAATGTGTAATCTTTTTGGCCAGGATACACATAACAATTTTGATTCCTCAGGACTGACACAGTACCTGAAAGCTCCTAAGCGGACTTTGGAGGACGCTTGTGTCATGGAACATGGATGACCCAACAATCTCCCATGCCTTCCAAACAGCCCTGCAGCACGAGAGGTTTGCATTGATGAAGTCATTCTTCCTCCTCCAAGATCCACCTTAGATTAGCACAAGATCGTTGTTTGTATGAGGGTGAAAATCACACTGAGCAGTATTAACACACATTATGAGGGAAGGATTGGCTATGACACCCCAAAGCTTGGGTTGAGTATCTGCTTTCTTTAAATCTTCACCCTGGTCCCCCATTGAGAACTACCTTACTTGGTTTACACCATGGCAAGGTTCAACGCTGACTGACTTCATGGGGAGGTTGAAAACCCAGCAGATCTATTCCCTCAATGTGGGGCATGTGGAATGATGAAGACCCACTGCCATGCCAACACTTTTGCTGCCTGCTGTAGTCAATACAGATTGGGCCTGATTTTAGCCCATCACCTTTGTACAGTCTCATTATTTTGCTGATCTCATTGGTTACATAGTGTGTCTAATTGGGCAAATGTGGCCTCAGCATTAGTGACCACAATATTCTAATGATTTTAAGTTGCCCTCCGTTGACCACAGTCTCTACACCAATTTTCTGCTTACATTCCTATCAAATAATGCTTGAGCAGGTTTCTTTCTTCATAAAGTGTTCTGTTTTATTTTTATTTAAAAGTTACACAACCTGTACCTGAACCATATGGCCCCTTTCATATTTCTGTGAGTCTTGGTTCAGGCATGTCCTCATTACCTTTGTGTTGGATGCAAGATTAGCTTTTGGGAAATTGAGAGAGAGAGAGAGGTAGGGAAAGCAGGATTACCTTGAAAGTCCACACAACGACTTCTGCCTGAACTGAACATAACTTTCATCCCAAAAATGCATGGCTCAGTGCAGAACGGCCTTTTTGAAAGCAAGTTTGCACAGGGTCCAATTACCAAATCAATGGTATCCCATGTGAAATGTACAGCAGCATAAAATCAAGGCTGATCATTCCCTTAATGGCTGCCTCTCGTTTCCCCTCCTTTCCTCAACTGCTTGTCAATATCTCTCCCCTCTGACTGAAAAGAATCTTCCTGCCTCATTTACTGTGAGAAACAAAAACCTTACATTGTTTTTCTTACCAATATTGCTGATTTGATCTGATTTGAATCCTTACCTGCCGTTTCCTATAAGGTCCCATGGTGGGTTATTACAATAAAATATACAATTACTTAAAAATAAAACTTGTACAACCTTAAAATGAGAAAAGGGTAAGAACAATTGAACATAGTTCCATATATAACTCAGTCAAAATATGGTTCCCATGTAGTGCAGACTGGGATATTCATAACCATAAGTATAGGAATCGTAAGAATTAAACCCTACCTGTCTGACCCACTCTTATTCCCTTAATAGTTGGTTATCTCTTATTCTTTCCACCAAACCCTCTAATACTAAAAGAAACAATAAAGGTGACAATGGGCAGCCTTTAGTTTGTAATATCTTAATGTCCTGTTTCACTGTCTCTTTTCGAGGTGAATTTGTTAATTCTTTTTCTTTCCTTTTTATGTGTTTTTCCAATCTTTCCTTACCTCTGTTAATTACCGGTATATGGATGCCAAGGGCCATCTGTCATGGATGCTTGAGATTTCTGCCTTGCGGGGGGTTAGACTAGATGTCCCTCCTTTTTTCAGTTTCTCAACTGCCTTTCCACAATGTCATCTATATAAACATAATCAAATTCTACGATTCTATGATTCTAAGTGCTTCTCTCCTTTTTTCAGATTAACCTTTCAAGGTGTCATCTATGAACATCGGTATATCCATCAAGCCACACCGCATTCCTGTTGCTGTTCGAGTTTCTGCAACGTCTGCAATATACAGAGGCTCTTTCAGTAGAATAACTGACACCAACCTTATGTGAATAAATTCAGGGCTCACTGCATCTCGCCTGAAATACAGTTGCCATCTCTGATACATTTTTTTACATCCCACAACTAGCGTTCTGCCCCTCTGGTGAAAGCTCCTTTACTGAGAGATGGATTAACTTGTTCCTCATTTGAATCTGAACATGAACCCCAGAGGAAAAGGAAAAAAATGGTCCCTGAATTGAACATATTGGGTGAATGGATGATGATTGTATGGGCTCAGTGGCCAGTAATGCTGAGACTTCCCTTCTACACAAACCCAAATTGAGTGGCTGAAGGATCTCTCTGACACTCAGGTCTACACCTCTCTCCTCAGTGCATCTTTCTGTTTTCTTCCCCTTTCTCTTAGATATGTACCCTTTTCTCCCTTTGTACCAAATGTACTTTGACCACTACTTTTCTCTACCTAACTTAGAATTGTACCATACAGCCACGGGGCTGGTCTGGCTCAAAGAGTGGATTACACTAGAAAACACGGATATACTTGATCTTGAAGGCCATGATAATAGATTCGGGTGGCACGCCTATCTGGTATACGACAAAGTGAGGGTCCATAGGAATCAAGGATACCCCTATGGACCTCCCCTGCAGAAGCTCTAGCAGTTAAGAGAAGAAACATGAAAAAGGAATGGCCAACATACCAAATATTACTGGATTTTGTAAACCTATTTTTTTAAAAAAAATATATGAGGTAATCAAGGATCATTTAACAGATTGGCTTCAATATTTTCTAATAAACCAAAAATTAAGTGCAGATAGGAGAGAAGGATTGGCGAATGAAACATCGAAATTTGAAAAAGAACTAACCCATAGTAAAAGAAGATATATTTCAAGAATATATAATTACTGACTGGAGTGGGAAGTAAAAGAAGAGCAAGTTAAAAATGTCATGATAAGATGGGCACAAGATCTAGGACACAATATCTTAATGGAGCAATGGGAAAGACTTTGGAGGAAAGACATTAAATTCACAATGCGCATTAATCTTAGATAAAACCTGATTCGCGTTATTGGGGGGAAACTTCTGTGGGGAGCCCTTTTATACAGTTTCATGCACCACTTCAGACTCTGAGTGAGCCCTAAAGAGCTAATTGTTATACTCAGTCTGGCTGCACTTCCTGGGTATTTGCTATTCGGGGCCCTTACCCCTGAAGCAGTCCCATCAACCACAACCCCACAGCATTCTTTTCATTTGGTACTTTGCACCTCAGTTAGAAAGACTTTTTGAATTTGTTAATTGCTGTGTGGTTTGGTTTCCACCCCACTTGATAAGTGCTTTGGAAGTTTAATTTGAAAAACAACCACCAAGAAGCAAATGTTGGCCATGGTGGAGTGCCAGTGCCTGCCAAGATGAGCAGTTGCTCATTGCAATTTCTGTACTGATTGTACTTGTTTGGCATCTCCTGGGTGGTTTCTGCACCACTGCTGCTGGATCTTGGAGGAGGAAGAATGACTTAGTCAATGCAAACTTCTTGTGCTGCATGGCTGATTGGAAGGCATGGGAGACTATTGGGTCATCCATGTTCCATGACACAAGCGTCCTCTAAAGTCCGCTTAGGAGCTTTCAGGTACTGTGTCAGTCCTGAAGAATCAAAATGATTACACATTCATATTAATGATCACACCATTTCTCTCTGCAGGTATTTCGTGTGCTATATTCAAAAAGTTTCTCTATCACTTGAAGTTGTGTATAAGGTGGACATGGAGGCAGCAGCTCATTTTGGAAGTTCACTCTGCTCCTGCTAATTGGTTTGTGATGTTGCTCCCTTGATGCATGATGTATTGCTGCTTTCATCATGATTGGTTCTGAGCTGCAATAATGGGTGTTTCTATGACAAAATAATTTTCCACCACATTTTGTGAGCTTCGATGATCTTTTTAATTGGCTTGAAGGATTCTTGCTTTCATTATTGGCTTTGAGCCAAAATAACTGATGTATCATTTCAGATTTTGGCATGTTTGGTGTATGTCATCTCAGGTCTGTTCTCTTCCATGTGCAAACAAGATTGGTGTCTCTCCTTCAGGTGAGAGCAGGTGAAAGTTGTTATTGGGGGAAAGAAGCAATGAGTTTATCCTACTCCCATCTCTCTCTGTTGGATGTTACGATGGGTAAAGACATTAAATGAAAGTCTTCTCATGCAATGTGTACGAAAAGATGGTCAAAATAATTCAATTTCAGGCTCTCCTTTTCTCATTCGCTAGCTCACTTTCCAAATATCCATGCTATAAGTCATACTTAACCCCTCCCCCACTCACAATGAAGCCCCATGAGAAAAAGGGAAGGTGAAAAGGATATATTATGAATGTAACATGGACAGTTCTGCCACCCATGATAATCAAATTCAAAAGGTGGAAGCGGGGCAGTATTTTTCTAATTTTGACAGGCAAGCGAACAGCCAGAGTTCTAGGTTGGTTTCTAGACAATTTTCTTCCTGAAATTGCACTGGAACACCCTGGGTGAGCCCAATCAGAAAGATCAAGGGCTACAGTGGTACCTCAGTTTCTAACGTAATCCGTTCCACAAAACCGTTTGAGTTCCGAAATGTTCAATAACTGATGAATTTACTCCCGGAAAAATTTAATTAAGGAAAATTCAATACGGAATCTGCATGGCCAATTCGAATCCTGAAAAGCATCCGAAAACAGAAGCAATTACCTCCGGATTTCCGGCATTCAAAAAGCGAAACGTTTGACTTTTGAGACGCTCAAAAACCAAGGTACCAAAGGAACAAGAAATAAGCATCATTCAGAAACACAAAACTTTGGAATAGACCCCCGATCAGGATTGAATTCCTCCACTCCCCAGCCACAAAGGGGAAGATAATACAGTCTACCTGGGTTGCTCTCACTGTGGGGTGCACATTTTCGGGATACGGATGCGCCGAACCCAGAAGTACAGCAATGGGTTACTTCCGGGTTTCGATGCTCAAGCATGCACAGAAATGCTAAATCACACTTTGTGGATGCACAGAAGCACCAAATCACGACCCGCGTGTGCACAGACGTGGTGCTGCGGGTTGCGAACACTGTGGGTTGCGAACATGCCTCCCACATGGATCATGTTTGCAACCTGAGCGTCCACTGTACTGAGCTACCGGTAGATGGAACAACGGCCAGAGTGCAAAAGAAAGTTCCCTATGAGGCTGATGTCCCAGGAATTCAATTTAGAGGGATTTGTTTAAAGCAAACATATGTAAGGATTATAAAGGAAGCTTTAAAAGGCTTCTAAAAGAAACAGATAAAGGTGTTCCAGACTGGAAAGATGGGGATTACACATATCTCTAGAATTCAGTGTACAGGGGGCTTGCAGCTTGAATGGAATTGTTTCCTTATGAAGGGAGGTAAGACACTTATTTTTAAAAGTGTATTACATAATCACAGGAGTAAACAGAAGGCTAATAAAAGGGGAATGGAATTTGATAAAACACACGCTAGTGAATACAGGGCGGTACAGGGACAGCTGGATGAAGTTCAGTTCCAATAAATATTCGGGGCCTTTGAGGGTAGGACACCTGAGGGCAGTTTTACTTTACAAGGGAGAGACTTGCAGTCCTGGAATCGTATAAAAGGACTTGCTGACCATGATTCGAACAAGAGCTCCCCTGACCTTCACCTGAGTACTTCTCTTGAGAGCTTGGTAAGTAACAGAACTCCATGCCTTTTGCTGCCTCTTCCATTCCGAACTTCACTCTCTTGGTCTCCTTCTTTGAACCTAGACCTGTTTCTCCTTTCTCCTCATGTTTGTCATTTGCTGGGCACTTTGGAGAATTAGATATGTAGGAAGGGATGGGGAATATCTATGTTCCTCCCAGAGATGCTGGACTACAACTCCCATCATTCCTGGCCATTGGCTGTGCAAGTTGCAACTGATTGGTTTGTTTTTTTAATGCAATATATGTTGTGTGAATCTATCAGATACATTCAGAATTCTGGAAAATGAGTTTATTGTCCTTTGTTTCTTCAAAGGGTGTTTAACCTACATTTCTACAAAAGGCTCCAAGGTCATTTTTCAAATGGTCATTTTCTGCTCACAGGGTTGAAATCTAAAAAGCACAGCACTAAAGAAAACGGGGATGAGGAAGGCAGAGGTCTTTAAGAGGCATTATACATGCCATTGCCTAAAAACCTAATCCTTGTCCCATAGACAGAATATAGCTGTTTTCTATTGCTAGAGAAATGGGGCGTCACAACTAAAGTGAGAAAAGCTGGGTGGTGGTGACACCAAGAGGCCACACCTCCTGCTGGCTTGTGTTTTATGATAATTTTTTTATTCACTTGCAGATTATGCTATAATGTTGTTCTTCACTGTATATCACTATCTCTTCTTCTTCTTCTTCACTGGTGTTGATGGTTGTTGCTGTTGTTGTTATCATGATTATTACAAATTGGATGAT
The DNA here is from genome assembly GCA_900245895.1 of Lacerta bilineata. NCBI lineage: Eukaryota > Metazoa > Chordata > Lepidosauria > Squamata > Lacertidae > Lacerta > Lacerta bilineata. Next base: position 61,802 of record OFHV01003700.1, on the reverse strand, counting down.
TGAAACATGAATGAATTGGATGAATGTCTTGGTTGTCATCATTTCAGATCCAGGTGCATCACTCCAAAAAGGCTGCTGCCAATGCTGATTTAATTACGAGGATCCCACCCATTGAGATAATAATCCAACCAGCTCCAGTTACTGTGATTATCCCAATACCAATACTCCTTTCGATTTAGACATTCTTCACGCTATGAAAGGGAGCACTCAGAGCAGCAGAATGCCCAGACAGGCAGTTGACAAACTCAGCATTCCTTCACAATTGATTCTCTCATGGGCCTAAGTGCCAGAAATGCCAAGTGTCCCATTTGCAGGATGCCCAGATGTTTGGCTCATCCATGTTCGTCTTCCAAACATGCAGCTGTTTCCTAGGATGTCTTGATCCCAACTTCTATTCAATGTGCATTTCTTCTTCTTCTTCTTCTTCTTCTTCTTCTTCTTCTTCTTCTTCTGCTTTTGCTATGGAATTTATCTCCAGCTAAGGGGCAATTTTTTGAATGCTTCCAACTTGTATTCCATTCGAAACATGATACAACTCTGAATGTGCATGTATGATCTTTGTAATCAATATCAATGTCTGAATTACTGCAAAGCCTAGAAGGTGGTTCTTCCTTTGTTTCTGGAGTGTAAAATGTCCCCTGACTTCTTCTTTTCCATTAAACTTACTTTCAGCATAGAACCTGTTCTCTGTGAGTTTCTTTAATGCTTCCTCCTCACTCCAACATCAACACCCACATTTGTTTCCTTGCACTGATCCACATTCCTTAGAAAGATAACACTTTTTGTGGAGCGGGGGCAGTATTTTACTCCCCAAAGATGAATTCCCCCCTAAGATATCCTAAAACAAAGGCAGGTATCAGAAGTATTGAGGAAAATACCCTTAGCCATGTTCTTTTCCTTTCGTGAAATGCTTTGCATCAGGGAATACTGTTGCATTGAAGAATGGAAAAGCTGTGTGTTGGTGACGTTGTTGGCTAATAGATTGTGTTATTTGTTTTGAAGAATGGGTTTCTCCTTTGGCAACAGTTGTGTTGGATTCCTGCTGCTGAATATTAAAACTCACCTCTAGTTCAAGAACACTTGCAGTAGTGGACAATGAAAATCACACGCAGACCGAAGCTTCATAGACAAATGAGTCCCACCTAAAATAATTGACATTAGGCAATTTTGAAGGGTTTCAAAGCACACTTTTTAAGCATACAGCTGGCAGCATAGTCAATGTGAGGACACATTTGACCTGCATGTTTATCTATGTTTGGAAGTCCTGAAGCTCTCTTGTCACACTTCAGCACCCACTCCATCTTCATGTAGAAAAATACAGTTCCACCATATGTAACCCTGGTGCTACTCATGTGTTGCTGATGGAATGGCACCCATTTGGGACTGGGAAGCACACCAACTTCTCCACCATAGTAGGCTCCCAGTACTGAACCCTGGCCTGGTGGAGGCCAAGTGTCCAGCATCACATAAATTGACCAGGAGGAGAGTTTCTGGGCTGACTGTAACATCTGCGTATGTCTATGATTGAATTATGTGGAATGAAAATGTTCTGTCTTGATCTTATGCATTAAACTTAATGCTTGCCCTTCATTCCTGTGCCAACACCCAATTTTGATCCATATCCCTGAGAAACATAACCCTTTTTGTGGGTGGGGGTGGGGTATTTTACTTTCCAAAGATAAATTGCACCATAAAATGTGGGAGGTTGGGAAGGAGAAAGGGCGGGGGGAACCCCATTACTAATAGCCCTGCCTTGTATGTGAATTTTGTGGGCAGACTGCCAACTTGAATAAAATATTTTTTTGGGAGGTAAGCTCCACCCCACATAGTCGATCACATGACACAGTGTACACACACTGAATGGCAATGTCCATCAGCTTTGGGGTGGCTGCCCCCTCAAATATTTTATTAGCAGGAGAAGACAAAGGCGAAGAAAAGCAACAACCAAGAGCTAATTGAGTTTGCAGGAAAAGAAATACCTTTCGAAATACCTTATCTGAAGAAGTGTGCATGAACACGAAAGCTCATACCAAGAACAAACTTAGTTGGTGTCTAAGGTGCTACTGGAAAGAACTTTTTATTTTATTGGGGAATAAACAGGTATTCCAAAATTGAGACAAATGGGATTTATTCATCTCCTTGATCAACATGGCTAGCTCATTAGAATGGGAATTAATCACCTCTGCTCATCTGTAGGCAGAATACATCACTCGTGACCAAGCCTCTTATATCTGTGTATTTTTATTAATATGGTTACTCTAAAATCTCATAGAGAGAGGCAGAGAAAAGGAAATGGGTGGGAGGGGGGATTACCTTGAAAACCCGGGGAAGCTTCATGCACAAGGAAGTCTGCCTCTGTTCACTTTGAAATTGTATTTAAAAGAAAAAAAATCCTCCACTCATACTCTAGAAACAAAATGAGACTGGCGACATACTCAGGAAGTAACAAAGTGGGTGAGACCAGAGCCAATGGCAGACAGAATGAGCTCATTCTAGTTTTGTCCTCATTCTCCTTCTTCCTGAATTGAACATCTCCTCCATCCCTAAAGATGCAGGCGTTTTGCAGAATGGCCATTTTGAAAAGGCACCAGTTATCCCTGTTATTTGGCCCTAGCACCTGTGCTTCAGGGGTAGACTGCTGTTGTCCACAGAGGCTCCATTTTGAATGCAGCCAATACAACTCTCTCTTTCTCTCTCCCTCACGCTACTCTCTAATCTTAAGAGGAACATCTCCCTCTGCTCTCAAGCTAGAAGCCATGCAATTTTGTGGCTTTCTTTCTTGACTCCACTCCATTCCTTGGAGATTTTTATGCAAGATTGCTGCAGGGTATTGTTACAGCCTTTTCTTCCAGACAGTTGTTAGGAATTACACATGAGGTGCAAAAGGAGTAATTAATTCAATGACACATTGACAGTGCTCTCCTACTCACTCCCTGCTGTAAAATCAGGTGAGCTCAGTCTTTCATCCTGGCTGAAATCCACCACCAGGGATCAGTGTTTCACTCAGTTCTGTGAGAAGAAAGGAGGAAAACACAGAAGGTGGAACTTGTTATGAAACGGAGCTTCCTAAGTGTTATGTATTGAGTTGAATAGGATCCAAACTGCAGCAGTCTGATTGGTCCTAGAACAATAGGATTGAGATTGCAGCAGTCTGATTGGTCCCAGAACAATAGGATTGAGATTGCAGCAGTCTGATTGGTCCGCAGGAGCCACCCAATCCAGCTCCAGGTGGAAGTGAATCCACATTCTGATTGGCATACAGGAGTATCCCGGAATTAGCCAATCCAGTGTTGCCCATTGTGTAAATAGTGTATATAAAGCAAACGTTTTGGGGGAACTGCCTTCCTTACTACTATGAGCTGAATAAAGAGCATGAAATTCACACTTGACTCCGAGTATATTTCACTAAGGATGGGTAGTGATTGACAGACACACATTGCTCCACTCGCCCTCCCACAAATATTCCAGACCCTCCAAGTGTCCCTGTTTTCCAGGGACATCCCTGATTTAGAGAAGCCATTCCCATTTCTGATTTGATCCTGGAGTTTCCCACTTTTCTTTAGGATGTCCCTATTTTCCATGGAGAAATGTTGGAGGGTATGGAGTGCCAAGGAGGGGATCGCTTTCCTGAGTCTTCCCTCCCAGCTACTAATCAATCACACAAAGACACCAAATGGGTTACGAGACTTTATTGGCTTCTTCTGTGGCACCAGCTACAGAACATGAAACAGCATGTCTGATGATGATGATGATGATGATTCATACCCCGCCCATCTGGCTGGGTTTCCCCAGCCACTCTGGGTGGCTCCCAACAGAATATTTAAAACATGATAAAACATTGAAAACTTCCCTAAACAGGGGTGCCTTCAGATGTCTTCTAAAAGTCAGATCATTGTTTATTTCCTTGACATCGGAGGGGAGGCCGTTCCCCAGGGCAGGTGCCACTACCGAGAAGGCCATCGGTAAATCAAGGCATGTTCTCTCCTTCCCCGGGCAGATTAACTTGAATATTTATAGGGACTGGGGAATGTTGGAAATCAACCAGCCCCATCACATGCTCCCACTGTGGGAACTGATTGTTAGCATCTGCCTGAGGGGCCCCACCCAGCGATACCTGCTGAAAGGATCACGACCTCATGGCATGGAGTTTTCTGACCCAGGAGCAGGTTGAAGGAAATCCTGTAGAGGGATGGGGTTTTTCAATGTTTAATGTTTATTATGTTATATATGTTGGAAGCTGCCCAGAGTGGCTAGGGCAACCCAATAAGATTTAATAGTAATAATTATAAATGTTGATTTATACCCCCCTTCGCTGTTTACAAACCAGTCTCAGGGCCACTAACAGCAAATATAAAACATTGATTAAAATGCGACTTAAAAACAGTATAAAATGCCAGAAAGATGCAGCATCAATGTGAATAAAATTTAAAAATTCAGGGTTTTTGGGGGGGGCAGTGAGTGGGGTATAAATAGTAAAATTATGGAATGGGACGCCTCTAATTACATTGGATAAATGTTGGAGATTGTGGTATTCTATCAATTCACTGGAATCTCAAAAAAGGGGGAAATTCTTATCCCCAAAAGGAGACAGGCCACCAATTTTCATAACATTCCCACATGCTCCTATGTATCCATAGTAGCAAACTTAGAGCCATGTGCAAATTGATGCGCCCTCCAGACCTTCTGTGGCAATTAAGTATAATAAGCTTCTACAAAGAATTATCACATTTTTTTGCCCTGGAGGTGTGAGAAGTTGTGGTGTCAATTTCCATCTGAAATACAAATTTCACTCCAAATTTCCTTGGATTTCTGTAGTAAAGATTTATAATCCTACTGCATATCACGAGAAATTGGTATGCCGTGAAATTAAATAATCTGATATTGAAGTGGGCCAAAGAGAATAATACCTCAGGAGCTGAGCTAACTAATTTCCAAAATGACCTGCCTGGGTCCAGAGATTCCCCAGGGGGCGGGCAGAGCCAGTCACTGTCACTACTCCCTCCCTCCCTCCTGGGTGATGCCCTTTTGACAATGCCAGGAACCCTCCAGTCACAAAGTCTGGAGAAAGTGGACAATTTGACTTTTCTTCTCAGAAGCACCTTGGGGACAGCTAAGTTTGTCATCTCATTTGCAAGCGTAATCTGAGTGGGGGAGAAGCCATTGTGTTAGACCTCCTTTGGCCAAGAGGGTCTCTCTACCCTCTCAAGATCTTTACTGTAGAAATCCAAGGAAATTTGAACTGAAACAAGATATAATTCCCTATTATATGATTCTATGTGTTATTGTAATAACCGACCACGAGACCTTATGGAAAATGGCAGGAAGGAATTCACATCAAATATTGCTAAAACAGCAATGTAGGGTTTTTATTTCTTACACTAAATAAGACAGGAAGATTCTTTTAAGTCAGAGGTGAGAGATAAAGGTAAAGGTAAAGGGACCCCTGACCATTAGGTCCATTCATGGACGACTCTGGGGAAATATGACAGGGGCCATATGGTTGAGGTTCTGGTTATGCCACTTTTGACTAAAAATAAACCAGAACACTTTATGAAGAAAGAAACCTGCTCCAGCATTACTTGATTGGAATGTATGGTAAGCAGAAAATTGTGGAGAGAGTGTGGTCAATGGAGGGCAAGTTAAAATTATTCGAAGATCAGGATGACTAACTCTGAGGCTACATTTGCTCAATTAGACGCATTGACCCATGAGAGCAGCAAGATTATGAGGCTGTACAAAGTTTATGGGTTAAAATCAGGCTTTCCCCTCCCCTTTGCAAGGGCTTATGGGACAGCTTTTCACATCAGACACATCAAGATATGCAAGGAACAGTTCTTGCAGCACGCTATTCTGCTTTTGTGGGACACATTATTATTCCACAAGCTGTAATGTTTTAAGGGTGCTCAAAACATAGAGGGAAGCCATGACTGCCGAAAGTAGTATCATCGTGTGTCTAATGAATGCTATAATTTTGGTCTGAGGACAATAATAGACATCTGCAGACGTAACAGTTAGCCCAGAATCTCTCCTCCTGGTCAACTTATGTGATGCTGGACACTTGACCTCCACCAGGCCAGGGTTCAGTGCTGGAGCCTACTATGGTGGGGAAGTTGGTGTGCTTCCCAGTCCCAAACGGGTGCCATTCCATCAGCAACACATGAGGAACACCAGGGTTACATGTGGTGGAACTGTGTTTATTTCATGAAGATTGAGTGGGTGCTGAAGTGTGACAAGAGAGCTTCAGGACTTCTAAACAGAGATAAAAATACAGGTCAAATGTCCCATCTTTCCAGTCTGGGACAGCCTTACCTGTTTTGTAGAAGCCTTTTGGCGCTTCCTTTATAATCCCTACATATGTTTGCTTTAAACAAAGCCCTTTATACTGAATTCAGGGGACATCAGCCTCAAAGGGAGCCAGGGGCGTTCTTAGCCCCTTGGCTGCCGGGGGCGGGAAGCCAAGAGGCACCCCTGGGGGGCGGGGCATGATGGTGCATGCGTCATGACATCATGACGCACGCGACGCCCCGCCCCCGGCTGCAAAGACTCCCAAATCCGCCGCCCAGGCTCCCTTGGTGGAGCGCAAGTCGGGGCAGGGAGAGGGACGGGCCACTCCTCGCTGGCCGCCCCTCTCCATGCCCCGGCTCCGCAAGCCAGCCAGCAGCGGAGCTCGGCAAAGAGGCAAGGGGCGGGCCAGCGAGGAGGGGGTGGCACCCCACCTCGCTGGCCCACCCCTTGCCTCCATGCCGAGCTCCACCGCTGGAAGGGGGGAGCTATTTTTGGCGCTGCCGGGGCGGAGCCGCAGGGGTGCGCCAGCGAGGGGGGGGGGTGACAATTCATAAAAAAGGACCTCCAACAGAGCCGGAAAACTACCGTAACATCAGCCTCCTTTCAAACATAGGGAAAATTTATGCCTGCTTCTTGCTGACTAGACTACTGCGATGGGTAGATGAGACTAACCAGATTGGCCATGAACAAGCAGGGTTTAGAACTAAACGCTCTACAACCGACCATGCGATAGTTCTTTAGCATCTTGCACGGAAGTACTCCTCCCCTCCCCGGGGCTACCTCTGTGCCGCCTTCTTAGACCTAAAGGCAGCCTTTGACAGCGTGCCTAGGAATATCCTATGGGAGAAACTTGCGAAACAGGGTATTGATAGAAGACTCTTATGGCTTATAAGTCAGCTCCACGAAGGTACCTTTGCCAGAGTGAGACTTACTCCTGCGGGTGACCTCACAAATTCGATACCAATAAACAAGGGAGTTCGCCAAGGATGTATATTGGCTCCCTGTCTATTTAACCTATTCATCAGCGACATGCGAGCACCCCTAGTTAACTCATCTCCAAGTACACACGCGCCTAGACTAGCGGACTACCGCTGCCCACTCCTTTTATATGCGGACGATGCGGTAATTCTATCTTACTCACGTGTTGGACTAACCAGGGCCTTGAAGATCTTTGCCACGTATTGTCAACTCAACCAATTAACTATTAATCCATGCTAAATCCAAGATTCTGATTTTCTCCAGAAGTCGGAGATTATACAAATGGAAGCTTGGCGGAGCAAAAATAGAGCAAGTTCTAAAATTCCAATACCTAGGAGTTATTTTTCAATACAATTTGGGGTGGAAAGCTCAAATTCAACACCTACTTAACGAGGCCATAACTCTGTCGATACGCGCTCCTCCTGATTCTTTTTTTCGGATGGAGCTTTGCATGTTCCCTCGGCCCTAAAGGTGTTCAAGGACAAAAGTGGTAGCCGTGCTTGCTTATGCTGCCCCGCTTTGGGCTCGATGACAGACCTTGCCCCTCTTGAGACGCTGCAAAATCAATTCCTACGCCGGCTCCTTATGCTCCCCCTGTGTGTAAGCAATGCAGCCATTCGCTTAGAATTGAAGATTGCATCCTTAGAAACTTGCCTGTGGAAGCAAGTCTTCAATTATTGGTTAACATTGTGGCATAGATTACCAAGCCACTACCTTGTCCAATGCTTATGGCGAGATGAATTCTCTAGCCTTTGGACTAGTAGAATTCATGCCAAACTCCTGAGTTATGGAATCTCTCCTTCAGATTCCCTAAAATTAGATCAAATTACTGCTCAAAGACTGATCCGCCAAAGACTGGATGACATCGATCTACAGCGAAATTATATGCTGGGGGGAGGGGTTTGTTCGCCTCAGAACATCGGTATCACCTTAACTTACTGCGTTCCATCATACCTCTCCTCCCTTTCGACTGTGGTCCATAGACTGGCCTTCACCAAAGCGAGGTTCAATGTTTTTCCCTCCAACGTCCTGAGACATAGATTCTCAAAGGGCCAGGTCTCTGCCATGTGCGAATGTGATAAGGAGACAATGGAGTCTCTCCAGCACATTATGCTCACTTGCCCCTCGTTCAACGTGCCACAGGCAAATTTGCTGGGATCAATCATACAGAAACTAGAGGGCACCCCACCAGAATTCCACCTCGCCCAAATCTTGCAGGATAAGGATACTCATACGACCCTGAAAGTGGCAAGGTAGCTAAGGCTTAGTATGCCATTCTATTGTATTGTATTGTATTGTATTGTTACTGTGGTGTTTTAGCGGCTGTTGTTCCCACTTCCACAAGTTGTTATCTATGTGTTTTACTTGTATGGGCCTATGGCCGTAAATAAAATTCTATTCTACTCTATTCTATTCTACTCGGCAGTGCCGAAAATAGCCTAAAAAGAAATCTAAAAAAAAAAATTAAAGTAAAAAAAAAGCCCAGGAGGCGGGACCACCCCCCGATGTGTCACCCCCAGCAGGGGCGCTGCCCAGGGCCCCCCGCCCCCTCCACCCCTCCCTTGCTACACCCCTGAAGGGAGCTTCCTTGTGCATTCTGGCCATTGGTCCATCTAGCTCAGTATTAGTCTTCCCTTTCTGTCTGGGGAATGGAGGATTCAATTCTGCTTGAGCATCTGTTCCAAAGTCCATTCCCTGTGTCTTTCTGCCTGATGCTCCACTTCCTGATGTTCCTTGATCTTTCTGGTTGGGCTCTCCCAGGGTGTTCCAGTGCAATAATAACTAGTGGCTGTGCCCCTGTTCTCCCCTGAAGGAGAGACACCAGTGATGTTTGCGCAATATAGGAACATGAATCAGAATAGAGTAGAGATGGCATACACCAAAAACATTCCAAAATCTGAAATGTTTCATCAATTACTGCAACTCAGAACCAATAATGATGAAAGCAGCAATATATCAAGCATGAAAGGAGCAACATCACAAACCAATTAGCAGGAACAGAGTGAATTTCCAAAATGAGCTGCTGCCTCCATCTCAAGCTGAAACACAACTTCAAATGAAAAACCACCCTGTTTCAATATAGCACACAAAAGCCCCACCGATAACATGAGTGTGTAATCATTTGGGCCAGCATGCAGCAATTTTGATTCTTCAGGACTAACTCAGTGCCTCAAAGCTCCTAACTGGCTGTATATATATCCCTATATCCCTTCCCTATATCAGCATCTATTTCATAATCATTTATTTCTTTTTTATCCTATGTAATTTTGTAAAGGTTGCATGAAATCTTCCATCCACAATAGGGTCATTTTCCCCATTTGAAAAATACAGAAGTATACATGGTCACAACTTTGAAATTGCTGGCAATGAAACTGATTAAATATTCTGTAAGCATTTTTCAAATGCAGCCCTCCTGGAGAAACACTGAGTTGTTGCAAAAGAATGGCGTTCCCACCTTTTTAAGAAATGGGAGGGAAATGGCTCATTCGCTTCTGTGGACATCTCCTGTGTCTGCCCGGCTTTCGGGTGAGAATGCAGCTGCCCCCTAGACTCTCAAAAAAACAGGATGAAGGAGAGGACTAGACAAAGGGAAAACCACACAACAGAAGAACTCAAGCAACTGTTTCTCTTTACACACACAGAGAGACATGAAGACACAACCACCTTTGCACAGGCAGGGTTGGTCTGGAGAGACGCAGTGAGTCCTTCCCTCTGGAGAGGACATTGCAAGGTGAAGACCCTGCCTGTCTCCCATCAGGTGTGGCATCCCTATCAGGAATGGCGTCCCCCTCCATCTGGTAAATAACCAGATGCTAAATGACAAAAAAGGCATCCTTTCCCTCCTTTCCTGTCAGCACCATTGCATTGTGGGTTATGTTCAAAGTTATAGCCAACTTCCACACATTTTTATACTATGAGACTCCTCCAAATCCTTGTCGATTCCACCATGTTTGAGCAATGTAAAGTCTCTTGGCAACCAGCAAAATTCTCTCAGTTTTGGAATACCTGGTTTATTCTTTATGACAATTACATGCAACAATATTTTTATTGTTTATACAATTAGTTGAGTAGGTGCTAAAGGATCAAATAAAAGGTTCCTAGTCTCATGACTGACCAATAAGCCTGATAATAATGCTTTATCCCATGTTGATGGCCTTTGATTCCCTGGTGACCCGCTGGAATGTGGAGTTAACCAGGGCTATTGACTGTTTGGCTCCAAAGCGCCCTCTCCGATTGCATGGAGCCTGGACAGCGCTGTGGTTTTCCCCTAATCTGAGGGCAATGAAACAATCATTCAGACAGCTAGAGCCCTGGTGGCGGATAACTCATTCTGAATCTGACCGGACACAGGTTAGAGCTCCATGTCGAGCCTACCAAGTGGTGGTAGCGACAGTGAAGACTTTCTTCACTGCCCCTATTCATCTGCAGAAAACAGCAGCAGGAGACTTTTTCAGGTGGTTCGCAATTTAGCAGAACCACCTGCTTCATCAGGGCCCAGTACAGGCCACATGATCTCCTGCAATGTTTTTGCCAAGTTTTTTGCAGATAAAGTCACTCAGATTCGGGAAGAGGTAGACTCCACTGTGTGAGCAGGGCCGGAGAAGGAGAGTGCTAGAGTCCTGTGTAGTCCAGTTGCGTGGGATCAATTCCAATCTGTTACCTCCGAGGATGTGGACAGGCTGCCTGGACGGGTGAAACCAACCACCTGTCTCCTTGATCCTTGCCCATCCTGGCTTATAAAAGCTAGCCGGGAAAAGTTTGAATTGTGCTCAGAAATGTACTGGGAGCCAATGTAGGTCTTTCAAGACCGGTGTTATGTGGTCTTGGTGGCCACTCAAAGTCACCAGTCAAGGTGCCGCATTCTGGATTAGTTGTAGTTTCCGGGTCACATTCAAAAGTAGCCCCACGTAAAGCGCATTGCAGTAATCCGAGCGAGAGATAACTATAGCATACGGCACTCTGGCGAGACAGTCCACGGGCCGGTAGGGTCTCAGCCTGCGTACCAGATGGAGCTGGTAGACTGCTGCCCTGCATACAGAATTAACCTGTGCCTCCATGGACAGCTGTGAGTCCAGAATTACTCCCAGGCTACGCACCTGGTCCTTCAGGGGCACAGTTATCCCATTCAGGACCAGGGAGTCCTCCACACCTGCCCGCTGCCTGTCCCCCCCAAAACAGTACTTCTGTCTTGTCAGGATTCAACCTCAATCTGTTAGCTGCCATCCATCCTCCAACCACCTCCAGACACTCACACAGGACCTTCACCGCCTTCACTGGTTCTGATTTCAAGAGAGATAGAGGTGAGTATCACTTAGGAGCTTTGATGTACTGAGTCCTGAAGAATCAAAATTTCTATGTGTTCTCTGGCAAGAATTGCTAGACATTCCTATTAATGTTCACCCACCCTTCTCTGTGGGAATTTCTTGTGCTATATTGAAAAAGGTTCTCTTTCGTTTGCCGTTGTGGTTAGGCTTGAGATGGAGGCAGCAGCTCATTTTGGAAGGTCACTCTGATCCTGCTAATTGGTTTGTGCTGCTGTTCCTTTAATAACTGGTGTTTCTATGACAAAATATTTTCCTACCCCATCTTTTGAGTTTCAGTGTTCTTTTTAATCAACTGTAAGAAGTGTTGCTCCAATCATTATTGGTTCTGAACCTCAATAATGGATGAATCATTTCAAAAGTTGGAGTGTCTGGTATGTGCCAGCTCAGCGCTATTCTGCTCCATGTTTCTGCAGTGTGCATATATGATTGGTGCCTCTCGTTCGAGCGAGAGCAGGGGAATTGCCACTGGCAGTTGTGGGAGGGAAGAGGCAATGAGTTTACCCAGCTCACATTGATCTACGTTGGATTTAAGGTGGGAAGATTAGGCAGAAGATGGCAGCTGATGGTCACACAGAATCCCTCTCTCTTGTCAAACAGTGTGAGAAGGGAAGAAGAGATTGACTGGAAGTATGAAAAGAGGGACAAAACATCAGTTTCAGGTTTTCATTTTCTCAACTGCAAACCCACCTTGCTATATTTCTAAACATTGAGCCAGTCAGTCTTTTATTTTTTTACGTACTTTTTTAGATACTCCAGGGCATAAAATGTGATAATTCCTTGTATAGGCTTATTATGCTTATTGGTCAGTCAAGAAACCAGGAACCTTTTATTTGATCCTTTAGCACGTACTCTTCTTATTGTATAAACTATAAAAATATTGTTGCATGTAATTGTAATAAAGAATAAACCAGGTATTCCAAAGTTGAGAGAAAGTGAGAGAGAAGCAGGATTAGCTTGAAAGCCCATGGAAGTTTCCTGCATAAGCAAGTCTCCCTCTGTTCACTTTGGAATTGGTTTTTAAAGACATTTCCCTCCACCGGGACTCTAGAAAGAAAATTATACTGGTGTTCATACTCAGCAAGTCAAAAGTGGGTGAGACCAGGGCCAATCGCAGACGGAGCCAGTTTTGTCCCCAGCCTCCTTCTCTTTATTTAAAAATAGAAGGCATGTTGCAGAATGGACTTCCTCCCCAAATACTACAAAACTTTTTAAGTTTCTGACCTGCTTTTTTGGAAATTCACTGTCCCCCCCCCAAAAAAAAACCAATTCATTTTCAGCTGCCAATTACTGGACATTTGGCAGCTCTACTTTTCTAAAAATAGTTTGCTCAGCTCCTGAGATATTTCTCTCTTTGGCCCACTGCAAATTTCTCATGACAGGCAGTGGGTTTATTACCGTAATCTGTACTGTAGAAATCCCATGAAATCTGAACTGAACCATGGTGTTTGAAACAAAATAAAAAACAAAAAATAAAAAATAAAAAATCCTTTCAGTAGCAACTTAGAGACCAACTAAGTTTATTCTTGTTATGAACTTTCGTGTGCATGCACACTTCTTCAGATACACTGAAACACAAGTCACCAGACCCTTATATATAGTGAGAGAGTGGGGAGGGGTAGTACGCAGAAGGGTGGTGGGAATGGGTGATTGGCTGATAGGTGTGGAAAACCTGTTGACAACTGTTAACGACTCCAATCAGTTTTAAAGGAAAAAGCAATAGGTGAGATGGCTAAAGATAGCTTTATCATGTATAATGAGGTAAGAATCCAATGTCTTTGTTCAGACCAGGTCTCTGGTATTTGAGATGAAAATTGACGCCACACCTTTCCACAGCTCCAGGGCTTAAAATATGATGTTGTTGTTGTTCAGTCGTGTCCGACTCTTCGTGACCCCATGGACCAGAGCACGCCAGGTACCCCTATCCTCCACTGCCTCCCGCAGTTTGGCCAAACTCATGTTAGTAGCTTCGAGAACACTGTCCAACCATCTCATCCTCTGTTGTCCCCTTCTCCTTGTGCCCTCCATCTTTCCCAACATCAGGGTCTTTTCCAGGGAGTCTTCTCTTCTCATGAGGTGGCCAAAGTACTGGAGCCTCAACTTCAGGATCTGCCCTTCCAGTGAGCACTCAGGGCTGATTTCTTTAAGTATGGATAAGTTTGATCTTTTTGCAGTCCATGGGACTCTCAAGAGTCTCCTCCAGCACCATAATTCAAAAGCATCAATTCCTCGGCAATCAGTCTTCTTTATGGTCCAGCTCTCACTTCCATACATTACTACTGGGAAAACCATAGCTTTAACTATACGGACCTTTGTCAGCATGGTGATGTCTCTGCTTTTTAAGATGCTGTATAGGTTTGTCATTGCTTTCCTCCCAAGAAGCACACGTCTTTTATTTTATGACTGCTGTCACCATCTGCAGTGATCATGGAGCCCAAGAAAGTAAAATTTTGTAGGTTAACCTCTTCTTCACAGGTACGCAGGTGCTGCTATGCCAAGGCCTCTGTTGAAGGGCTGGAAAGGAATTCCCCTGCATTGGCAGGTTTCGCCTTTCCCGTAGCAATTCATCACAACTTTGGCGGTTTCAGGCCTTGGGCGGAATCCTTTACTCATCTTCCTAAATGGGGGGGGGCTGTGACTCCATGCCTCCAGTGTGGCAGCGATAACAGGGTTCCCCATTAAAGGGGCATTCGGGGGAGGCATTGTCAATACGCTGAGAGGTTGTCATTGCCCTTCTCCTCCAGTGATGGTGAATGGGGGGCGGGGGCGGGCTCTCTGCTTGAACATATGTTCTCCAGAGCCAGCCCAATCCCCACAAATTCTGCATAACCCTGAAGTTTCCCAGATCCCGGCTAGGGGCTGGGAAGGATAAACGCCCAATGCCTGAGCCAAGGTCTCCTTACATCTGAATCTTAATAAAGTTGTGGCCAATTTTAATCCCATAGCACATTGTCGTGTGGGGGGTCACCTAGGGTTTGGAGCACTCCGCCTGTCCGCCCAAATGCCATTCTGTTGCAACAACTCAATATTTCTCCAGGAGGCCTGCATATGAAAAATGCTTACAAAATATTAAACCAGTTTCATCGCCAGCAATCTCAAAGTTGTGACCATGTATACTTCTGTATTTTTCAATGGGGGAAATGACCCTATTGTGGATGGAAGATTTCATGCAACCTTTACAAAATAAAATAGGATAATAGAGAAATACCGGTAAATGATTATGAAATAGATACTGATATAGGGAAAGGATGGGTGTTACAGCCTGAGTCTGTCCTGAAGAATGAAAATTGCTGTATGCTGGCCAAAATGATTACCCATTCATATTATTGGTGGGGCTTTTGTATGCTATATTGAAACCAGGTGGTTTTTAATTTGAAGTTGAGTTTCAGCTTGAGATGGAGGCAGCTGATCATTTTGGAAATTCACTCTGTTCCTGCTAATTGGTCTGTGATGTTGCTCCTTTCATCCTTGGTGTATTGTTGCTTTCATCATTATTGGTTCTGAGTTGCAGTAATTGATGAATCATTTCAGATTTTGGAATGTTTTTGGTGTATGCCATCTCTACTCTATTCTGATCCATGTTCCTATAGTACGCAAACATCACTGGTGTCTCTCCTTCAGGGGAGAGCAGGGGCACAGCCACTAGTTGTTATTGGAGGAAAGAAGCAATGAGTTTATCCTATTCCCTTCTCTCTCTGTTGGATGTGAGGATGGGTAAAGAGATGGACTGAAAGTCTTCTCTTGCAATGTGTATGAAAGGATGGACCAAAAAATTCAGTTGCGGGATCTCATTTTCTCATTCGCATGCTCATTTTTCCCTATTTCCATGCCGTAAGTCATTCAATGTTCTGTTATTATTTTTTGTAGGTATTTGTCATTCCCCATCCCATTCACAATGAAGTCTCATGAAGGTGAAAATTATATATTTATTAATGAAACCAATGAACGTTCTGCAAACCACAATGATCCAATTCAGAAATTACAAGCAGCCACAAACGGAAGGCTAATACTGAGCTAGATGGACCAATGGCCAGACTGCACAAGGAAGCTCCCTTTGAGGCTGATGTCCCCTGAATTCAGTTTAGAGGCTTTTGTTAAAAGCAAACATATGCAGGGATTATAAAGGAAGCTTTTAAAAGGCTTCTACAAAACAGGTAAGGCTGTCCCAGACTGGAAAGATGGGGATTACACATATCTCTTGAATTCAGTGGACAGAGGGCTTGCAGCCTTGAAGGGAATGGTTTCCTTATGAAGGGAGGTAGGGCACTTATTTATAAAAGTGTATTATAAAATCACAAAAGTAAATAGCAGGATAATGAAAGGGGAATCGAGGTGGAAAATACACATGCTAATGAATACAGGGCGGTTCAGGGATAGCTGGATAAAGTCCAGTTCCAATTAATAAAGGACCTTTGGGGATAGGACATCTGAAGGCAGTTTTCTTCTACAAGGGACGGACTTGCAGTCCTGGAATCGTATAAAAGGAATTTCTGCACATTATTCGAACAAGAGCTTCACTCACCTTCACCTGAGTACTTTTCTTGAGATCTTGGTAAGTGAGAGAATTCCATGCCTTTTGCTGCCTCTTCCATTCTGAACTTCACTCTCTCTTTCTCCTTCTTTGAACCTAGATCTGCTTCTCCTTCCTCATCACGTTTGTCATTTTCTGGGCACTTTGGAGAATTAGATATGTAGGAAGGGATGGGGAATATCTATGTTCCTCCCAGAGATGTTGGACTACAACTCCCATCATTGCTGGCCATTGGCTGTGCAAGCTGCACCTGATTGGTTTGTTTTTTAATGCAATATATGTTCTGTGAATTTATCAGATATATTCAGAATTCTGGAAAATGAGCTTATTGCCCTTTGTTTTTTCAAAGTGTATTTAACCTATATTTCTACAAAAGTCTCCAAGATCATCATTCAAATGGTCATTTTCTGCTCACAGGGTTGAAATCTGAAAAGCACAGCACTAAAGAAAACGGGGATGAGGAGGGGAGAGGTCTTTAAGAGGCAAAATACATTCCATTGCACAAAAACCTAATCCTTATAGCATGGATGACAGAACATAGCTGTTTTCTGTTGCTAGAGAAATGGGGGTCACAACTAGAGTGAGAAAAGTTGATTGGTGGTGACACCAAGAGGCCACGCCTACTGCTGGCTTGTGTTTTATGATAATCTTTTTTATTGACTTGCAGATTATGCTATGATGTGGTTCTGCACTGTACATCACAATCTCTTCTGCTTGTTCTTCACTGGTGTCGATGGTTGTTGCTGTTGTTAACATGTTTATTACAAATTGGATGATTGAAACATGAATAAATTGGATGAATGTCTTGGTTGTCATCATTTCAGATCCAGCTGCATCACTCCAAAATGGCTGCTGCCAATGCTGATTTAATGACGGGGATCCCACTACTTGAACTGTTAATCAACCCAGCTCCAGTTACTGTGATTATCCCGGGAGCAGTACTCAGTGTGAATAAGCCATTCTTCATGCTATGAAAGGGAGCATTCAGAGCAGCAGAATGCCCAGAGAAGCAGTGGACAATCTCGGCATGGCTTCACGATTGATTCTCTCATGGGCCTAAGTGCCAGAATCGCCAAGCGTCCCATTTGCAGGATGCCCAGATGTTTGGCTCATCCATGTTCGTCTTCCAAACGTGCAGCTGTTTCCTAGGATGTCTTGATCCCAACCTCTATTCACTGTGCATTTCTTCTTCTTCTTCTTCTTCTTCTTCTTCTTCTTCTTCTTCTTCTTCTTCTTCTTCTTCTTCTTTTTCTATGGATTTGCTTTTATCTCCAGCTAAGGGGCCACTTTTTGAATGCTTCCAACTTGTATTCCATTCGAAACATGATACAACTCTGAATGTGCATGTATGATCTTTGTAATCAATATCAATGTCTGAATTACTGCAAAGCCTAGAAGGTGGTTCTTCCTTTGTTTCTGGAGTGTAAAATGTCCCCTGACTTCTTCTTTTCCATTAAACTTACTTTCAGCATAGAACCTGTTCTCTGTGAGTTTCTTTAATGCTTCCTCCTCACTCCAACATCAACACCCACATTTGTTTCCTTGCACTGATCCACATTCCTCAGAAAGATAACACTTTTTGTCGAGGGGGGGGGGCATTATTTTACTCCCGAAAGATAAATTCCCCCCTAAAATATCCTAAAACAAAGGCAGGTATCAGAAGTATTGAGGAAAATACCCTTAGCCATGTTCTTTTCATTTGGTGAAATGTTTTGCATCAGGGAATGCTGTTGCACAGGAGAATGCAAAAGCAGTGTGTTGGCGACGTTGTTGCCTAATAGATTGTGTTATTTGTTTTGAAGAATGGGTTTCTCCTTTGGCAACAGTTGTGTTGGATTCCTGCTGCTCAATATTAAAACTCACCTCTAGTTCAAGAACACTTGCAGTAGTGGACGATGAACACCACATGCAGACCGAAGCTTCATAGACAAATGAGTCCCACTTACAGTTAGATTCAATGAAAATAACTGACATTAGGCAATTTTGAAGGGTTTCCAAGCACACTTTTTAAGCATACAGCTGGCAGCATAGTCAATGTGAGGACACATTTGACCTGCATGTTTATCTATGTTTGGAAGTCCTGAAGCTCTCTTGTCACACTTCAGCACCCACTCCATCTTCATGTAGAAAAATACAGTTCCACCATATGTAACCCTGGTGCTACTCATGTGTTGCTGATGGAATGGCACCCGTTTGGGACTGGGAAGCACACCAACTTCTCCACCATAGTAGGCTCCCAGCACTGAACCCTGGCCTGGTGGAGGCCAAGTGTCCAGCATCACATAAGTTGACCAGGAGAGATTCTGGGCTGACTGTAACATCTGCATTTGTCTATGATTGAATTATGTGGAATGAAAATGTTCTGTCTTGATCTTATGCATTAAACTTAATGCTTTCCCTCATTCCTGTGCCAACACCCAATTTTGATCCATATCCCTGAGAAACATAACCCTTTTTGTGGGTGGGGGTGGGGTATTTTACTTTGTAAAGATAAATTGCACCATAAAATGTGGGAGGTTGGGAAGGAGAAGGGGGGGAACCCCATTACTAATAGCCCTGCCTTGTATGTGAATTTTGTGGGCAGACTGCCAACTTGAATAAAATATTTTTTTGGGAGGTAAGCTCCACCCCACATATTCGACCACATGACACGGTGCACACACACTGAATGGCAATGTCCATCAGCTTTGGGGTGGCTGCCCACTCAAATATTTTATTAGGGGGAGAAGACAAAGGCGAAGAAAAGCAACAACCAAGAGCTAATTGAGTTTGGAGGAAAAGAAATACCTTTCGAAATACCTCGGAGTTGTGTCGGAAGTTTGTAGGGGGAAATGCCCCCACCCGCATAAGGGTTTGTTCTTTAAATGTCTCAACCCCTTCTCTTTCTCAGGAGATCTCATGAGCTGCCGCCCTGTTTACTGTAGCCTCTATGAAAATGGAAATTTAGACCTGTCACGCAAATGACAACAGTTATATACAAGCTTGTGTTTTTTCTTCATATATATATAAGTTTTCTTCTCTCATGTCCCCTTCTACGAGATCATTCATGAACCTAAAAAAAAAAGTGGGATTAAAGCCTCATAATGGAATTGGGAATTGGACAGCACCAATGCAGAGACTTTGGGAAAATAAACTCCATACTACATAGCATAAGCATTTATCTTCTTTGGAAAGCAAACTCCAACCCATGGCCTATTTAAAGAACAATAACTTCATAATCCAAAAATATTTTCAGCTCTAACTGGGGAATAAACAGTTACAGGTGGGTAGCCGTGTTTGTCTGCCATAGTCAAAATGAAATAAAATAAAATAAATCTTTTCAGTAGCACCTTAGAGAACAACAAAGTTTGTTCTTGGTATGAGCTTTCGTGTGCATGCACACTTATCTGAAGAAGTGTGCACGAACACGAAAGCTTATACCAAGAACAAACTTAGTTGGTGTCTAAGGAGCTACTGGAAAGAACTTTTTATTTTATTGGGGAATAAACAGGTATTCCAAAATTGAGACAAATGGGATTTATTCATCTCCTTGATCAACATGGCTAGCTCATGAGAATGGGAGTTAATCACCTCTGCTCATCTGCAGGCAGAATACATCACTCGTGACCAAGCCTCTTATATCTGGGTATTTTTATTAATATGGTTACTCTAAAATCTCAGAGAGAGAGGCAGAGAAAAGGAAATGGGGGGAGGGGGATTACCTTGAAAACCTGGGGAAGCTTCATGCACAAGGAAGTCTGCCTCTGTTCACTTTTAAATTCTATTTAAGAGAAAATAACATCCTCCACTCATACTCTAGAAACAAAATGAGACTGGCGACATACTCAGGAAGTAACAAAATGAGTGAGACCAGAGCCAATGGCAGACAGAATGAGCTAATTCTAGTTTCGTCCTCATTCTCCTTCTTTCTGAATTGAACATCTCCTCCATCCCTAAAGATGCAGGCATTTTGTAGAATGGCCATTTTGAAAAGGCACCTGCTTTCCCTGTTATCTGGCCCTAGCACCTGTGCTTTAGGGGTAGACTGCTGTCATCCACAGAGGCTCCACTTTGAATGCAGCCAATACAACTCTCTCTTTCTCTCTCCCTCACGCTACTCACTAATCTTAAGAGGAACATCTCCCTCTGCTGTCAAGCTGGAAGCCATGCAATTTTGCAGCTTTCTATTTTGACTCCACTCCATTCCTTGGAGATTTTTTATGCAAGACTGCTGCAGGGTATTGTTATCGCCTGTTCTTCCAGACAGTTGTTAGGAATTACACCTGAGGTGCAAAAGGAGTAATTAGGGCAATGACACATTGACAGTGCTTTCCTACTCACTCCCTGCTGTAAAATCAGGTGAGCTCTGTCCTTCATCCTGGCTGAAATCCATCAACAGGGATCACTGTTTCACTCAGTTCTGTGAGAAGAAAGGAGGAAAACACAGAAGGTGTAACTTGTAATGAAACGGAGCTTCCTAAAGATGGGTAGTGATTCACAGGCACACATTGCTCCACTCGTCCTCTCACGAATATTCCAGACCCTCCAAGTGTCTCTGTTTTCCAGGGACATCCCTGATTTAGAGAAGCCATCCCCCTTTCTGATTTGATCCTGGAGTTTCCCACTTTTCTTTAGGATGTCCCTTTTTTCATTGGAGAAATGTTGGAGGGTATGGAGTGCCAAGGAGGGGGTCGCTTTCCCGAGTCTTTATCCCAGCTACTAATCAATCACACAAAGACACCAAATGGGTTACGAGACTTTGGGACTTCCGGCGAGGATGCCATTGCAGGCGGTCGTGGGTCGTTTCGGTAGCGAGACGACCCAGGCCAGCCCGGGGGTTGGAGCCCCACTACCGCACAGCGGGGCTCCGTTAAACCGCGGATCGAGCGTTCCGCGGCATGGGCACTCCAGCGAGCCCACTATGGCACCGAACCCTTCTCTCGTGCCCCTTGTAAAAGGGGCGTGGGAGTGAAGGGACAACGGTGCCGGACTGAGGAAACATGCCCCAACCTGGGCTGACGAAGCGTCGTTCTACCTGACCAAAAAAAAAGCACGTCGTTCTACCTGACCAAAAAAAAAAAAAGGAGAAACACGGAGGCCGTGAGTACGGGACTAATTGGATTTAAATTTTTGACAATTGGCACTCCGGGAGGGACGTTAAAAAGGAAGCCCGTTCCTCCCTTTGCTAAATGGAGAAAATAACATTGTTTCCGATGGTGACTGCTGCTGCAGTAGCGGATACAAAGTTGCGATGGAGTTTTTTTTTGACAAGTGAAACTGATTGAACCCCTTCTAGGGGAATTAAATTCGTTGGAAATATTTCTTCTTGAAGTTGTTGGACTGTATCTTTTCACCCTGACTCTGGGGAAAATGGCGGCGGAAACTTGTGATTAAAGATGGAAAAATACTGAAACTTGATACCCTATGCCTACTTCCACTATGATTGGTTTCGTTTTTGAACTGGCTCTGGACTCAGGACTGACTCACGAACAAAGGATTATTTTTTTGAAGTTAGAATTGCTAAATCAGAAATTGATTTTGTTGAACCAGGATGTTGAGGAGAAGTTATATCCCACAGGAAAGACTTTTGAGAACTTGGCTAAACTGGAAGAAAACCTTGGCAGGGAACTTGAGGGAATTTTTGAGAAACAAAGTACAATGATTATGCAACTCCGAGACGATGGAAAATCCTGTTGGGGTGAGAGACCCAGGATTAGAAAACAACTTATATCCAATTTCTGGGGTGAGAGCCCAGGAATGATGGGGAGGAGATTTGTGGATCTACAATTAGAAGATGACTGGAATTTTGAAATGGAGATGCTGGAAGGTGATTATTTGTGTATCCTGAAGTACCCTGCAAGGACATTTATGGACTGCGTCTGGACCTGTGGATTTATAGAAAGACAAAGAGAGGACATTCTGGACATTGTTGCTGGAGAGAGATGGAGAAGCGTCTGGGGGGAAGCCCCGGGATGGCGAAGGAAAATGGTTAGAAAAGGGATAGGGTGAGAATATTTAAAATACAATTGGGATGGATCACCATGGTACCCTGAAGTCAGTGTGTTAAGATTTTAAGAATTTGAATTAGTGAAGAGATATGTGAATTTTTAATTAGCAGCAGTTTAAGTGAAATAAGATATAAGATTTGAGTTAAGAAGTAATAGGATATATTCTGAAGTAAAAGTAAATATTAAGAAGTTTGTTTAGATTTTTTGGATGATTTGAATTTTAGAAGTTATTAAAGTAAATTAGAATTGGAACCAAAGGAGAGAAAACGGGGGAAGTCACCCCACCTAGATTCGAACAAGAAATTTTTTTTTGTTTCATAAGCAAGAAAAAGAATTATTGGTGTTTTTAGTGGTGGTTTGTATTTGTTTTTCATTATGTTTTGAATGTGTGTATGTGTTGTTTTATGTGTTTTGCTGTTCTTTGTTTTGAAAAAAAACCAATAAAATCTTTATTAAAAAAAAATTAAAAAAAAATGGGTTACGATACTTTATTGGCCTCTTCTCTGGCACCAGCTACAGAACATGAAACAGCATGTCTGATGATGATGATGATGATGATGATGATGATGATTCATACCCCGCCCATGTGGCTGGGTTTCCCCAGCCACTCTGGGTGGCTCCCAACAGAATATTAAAAACATGATAAAACATCAAACATTAAAAACTTCCCTAAACAGGGGTGCCTTCAGATGTCTTCTAAAAGTCAGATCATTGTTTATTTCCTTGACATCGGAGGGGAGGGTGTTCCCCAGGGCAGGTGCCACTACCGAGAAGGCCATCAGTAAAAAAAGGCATGTTCTCTCCCTCCCCGGGCAGATTAACTTGAAACTGGGGAATGTTGGAAATCAACCAGCCCCATCACATGCTCCCGCTGTGGGAACTGATTGTTAGCACCTGCCTGAGAGGCCCCACCCAGCGATACGTGCTCAAAGGATCACTACCTCATGGCATGGAGTTTTCTGACCCAGGAGCAGGTGAAAGGAAATCCAGTAGAGGGATGGAGTTTTTCAATGTTTAATGTTTTATTATGTTATATATGTTGGAAGCTGCCCAGAGTGGCTAGGTCAACCCAATAAGATTTAATAGTAATAATTATGAATGTTTATTTATACCCCCCCTTCGCTGTTTAAAAACCAGACTCAAGGCCACTAACAGCAAATATAAAACATTGATTAAAATGCGACTTAAAAACAGTATAAAATGCCAGAAAGATGCAGCATCAATGTGAATAAAATTTAAAAATTCAGGGTTTTTGGGGGGGGCAGTGAGTGGGGTATAAATAGTAAAATTATGGAATGGGACGCCTCTAATTACATTGGATAAATGTTGGAGATTGTGGTATTCTATCAATTCACTGGAATCTCAAAAAAGAGGGAAGTTCTTATCCCCCAAAAGGAGAGAGGCCACCAATTTTCATAACATTCCCACATGCTCCTATGTATCCATAGTAGCAAACTTAGAGCCATGTGCAAATTGATGCGCCCTCCAGACCTTCCATGGCCATTAAGTATAATAAGCTTCTACAAAGAATTATCACATTTTTCCCCCTGGAGGTGTGAGAAGTTGTGGTGTCAATTTCCATCTGAAATACAAATTTCACTCCTAAATTTCCTTGGATTTCTGTAGTAAAGATTTATAATCCTACTGCATATCACGAGAAATTTGTATGCCGTGAAATTAAATAATCTGATATTGAAGTGGGCCAAAGAGAATAATACCTCAGGAGCTGAGCTAACTAATTTCCAAAATGACCTGCCTGGTCCAGGGATTCCCCAGGGGGCGGGCTGAGCCAGTCACTGTCACTACTCCCTCCCTCCCTCCTGGGTGATGCCCTTTTGACAATGCCAGGAACGCTCCAGCCACAAAGTCTGGAGAAAGTGGACAATTTGACTTTTGTTCTCAAAAGCACCTTGGGGACAGCTAAGTTTGTCATCTCATTTGCAAGCATAATCTGAGTGGGGGAGAAGCCATTGTGCTAGACCTCCTTTGGCCAAGAGGTTCTCTCTAGCCTCTCGAGATCTTTACTGCAGAAATCCAAGGAAATTTGAACTGAAACAAGATATAATTCCCTATTATATGATTCTATGTGTTATTGTAATAACCGACCACAAGACCTTATGGAAAATGGCAGGAAAGAATTCACATCAAATGTTGCTAAAACAGCAATGTAGGGTTTTTATTTCTTACACTAAATAAGACAGGAAGATTCTTTTAAGTCAGAGGTGAGAGATAAAGGTAAAGGTAAAGGGACCCCTGACCATTAGGTCCAGTCATGGATGACTCTGGGGTCGTCTCGCTTTAACGGCCAAAGTTTACGTGTTAAAATCATGCTTTTCCCCTCCCCTTTGCAAGGGCTTATGGGACAGCTTTTCCGATCAGCCACATCAAGATACTACCCAGTACTTTGCTGCAGTCTATGGGTCAAAGTGCCACCAGGCAAAGGCATCCCACACTTAATGGGCATGGAATGGTTCTTGCAACACGTCATTCTGCTTTTGTGGGACACATTATTATTCCACAAGCTGTAATGTTTTAAGGGTGCTCAAAACAGGGAGGGAAGCCATGACTGCTGAAAGTAGTATCATCGTGTGTCTAATGAATGTTGTAATTTTGGTCTGAGGACAATAATAGTCATATGCAGACGTAACAGGTAGACCAGAATCTCTCCTCCTGGTCAACTTTTGTGATGCTGCACACTTGGCCTCCACCAGGCCAGGGTTCACTGCTGGGAGCCTACTATGGTGGGGAAGTTGGTGTGCTTCCCAGTCCCAAATGGGTGCCATTCCATCAGCAACACATGAGTAACACCAAGGTTACATATGGTGGAACTGTATTTTTCTACATGAAAATGGAGTGGGTGCTGAAGTGTGACAAGAGAGCTTCAGGACTTCCAAACATAGATAAACATGCAGGTCAAATGTGCCCTCATATTGACTATGCTGCCAGCTGTATGCTTAAAAAGTGTGCTTTGAAACCCTTCAAAATTGCCTAATGTCAATTATTTTCATTGAATCTAACTCAGGGGCAGGCAACCTCAGGCCTGGGGGCCGGATGTGGCCCAATCGCCTTGCAATCTGGCCCAGGGATGGTCCGGGAATCAGCGTGTTTTTACAGGAGTAGAATGCGTCCTTTTATTTAAAATGCACGTCTGGGTTATTTGTGGAGCATAGGAATTCCTTCATTTATTTTTTTCTAAAATATAGTCTGGCCCACCACATGGTCTGAGGGACGGTGGATCGGCCCATGGCTGAAAAAGGTTGCTGACCCCTGATCTAACTATGAGTGGGGCTCATTTGTCTATGAAGCTTCAGTCTGCATGTGGTGTTCACTGGCCACTACTGCAAGTGTCCTTGAACTAGAGGTGAGTTTTAATATTCAGCAGAAGGAATCCAACACAACTGTTGCCAAAGGAGAATGCTATTGTTAAAAAAATAACACAATCTATTAGGCAACGATGTCACCAACACTGCCCCTCTCCACAAAAAGTGTTATCTTTCTGAGGAATGTGGATCAGTGCAAGGAAACAAATGTGGTTGTTGACGTTGGAGTGAGGAGGAAGCATTAAAGAAACTCACAGAGAACAGGTTCTATGCTGAAAGTAAGTTTAATGGAAAAGAAGTCGGGACATTTTACATTCTGGAAACAAAAGAAGAACAACCTTCTAGGCTTTGCAGTAATTCAGACATTGATATCGATTACAAAGATCATACATCCACATTGAGAGTTGTATCGTTTCGAATGGATTACAAGTTGAAAGCATTCAAAAAATTGCCCCTTAGCTGGAGATAAATTCCATAGAAAAAGCAAAGAAGAAGAAGAAGAAGAAGAAGAAGAAGAAGAAGAAGAAGAAGAAGAAGAAGAAGAAGAGGTTGGGATCAAGACATCCTAGGAAACAGCTGCACGATTGTAAGACAAACATGAATGAGCCAAACATCTGGGATTCCTGCAGATGGGACACATGGCATTTCTGGCACTTAGGCCCATGAGAGAATCAATCGTGAAGCCTTGCCGAGTTTGTCAATTGCCTGTCTGGGCATTCTGCAGCTCTGAGTCCTCCCTTTCATAGCATGAAGAATGTCTAAATCGGACGGAGTATTGGTCCCTGGAGAATCACAACAGCTGGAGGTGGGATGACGATTAGGTCAATTGGTGGGATCCTCATCATTAAATCAGCATTGGCAGCAGCCATTTGGGAGTGATGCAGCTGGATCTGAAATGATGACAATCAAGACATTCATCCAATTTATTCATGTTTCAATCATCCAATTTCTAATAATCATGATAATAACAACAGCAACAACCAACGACACCAATGAAGAACAACAAGAAGAGAAAGTGATGTACAGTGTAGAACAACATTGTAGCATAATCTGGAAGTGAATAAACAAAAATCATAAAAACAAGCCAGCAATAGTGTTGTTGGGGTAGCATCTTGGTGTCCCCCCCTCAGCTTTTCTCACTTCAAGAGAGTGAAGTTTGGAAAGGAAGAGGCAGCAAAAGGCATGGAGTTCTCTCACTTACCAAGGTTTCAAGAGGGGAGCTGTTGTTAGAATCATGGTCAGCAAGTCCTTTTATACGATTCCAGGACTGCAAGTCTCTCCCTTGTAAAGTAAAACTGCCCTCAGGTGTCCTACCCTCAAAGGCCCCGAATATTTATTGGAACTGAACTTCATCCAGCTGTCCCTGAACCGCCCTGTATTCACTAGCGTGTGTTTTATCAAATTCCATTCCCCTTTTATTAGCCTTCTGTTTACTCCTGTAATTATGTAATACACTTTTAAAAATAAGTGTCTTACCTCCCTTCATAAGGAAACTGTTCCCTTAAATGCTGCAAGCCCCCCGTCCACTGAATTCTAAAGATATGTTCAATCCCCATCTTTCCAGTCTGGAACACCTTTATCTGTTTCTTTTAGAAGCCTTTTAAAGCTTCCTTTATAATCCCTACATATGTTTGCTTTAAACAAAGCCCTCTAAATTGAATTCATGGGACATCAGCCTCATAGGGAACTTTCTTTTGCACTCTGGCCGTTGGTCCATCTACCGGTAGCTCAGTACAGTGGACGCTCAGTTTGCAAACGTGATCCATGTGGGAGGCACGTTCGCAACCAGCAGTGTTCGCAACCCACAGCACCACGTCTGTGCACACGCGGGTCGTGATTTGGTGCTTCTGTGCATCCGCAAAGTGTGATTTAGCATTTCTGTGCATGCTTGAGCACCGAAACCCAGAAGTAACCCATTCCTGTACTTCTGGGTTCGGCGCATCCGTATCCCGAAAATGTGCACCCCACAGTGAGAGCAACCCAAGGTATTATCTTCCCCTTTGTGGCTGGGGAGTGGAGGAATCAATCCTGATCGGGGGTCTATTCCAAAGTGTGTGTTTCTGACTGATGCTTATTTCTTGTTCCTTTGTTACCTTGGTTTTTGAGCGTCTCAAAAGTCAAACATTTAGCTTTTTGAATGGCAGAAATCCGGAAGTAACTGCTTCTGTTTTCGAATGCTTTTCGGAAGTCACACAGCTTCCGTATTGAATTTTCCTTAATTAAATTTTTCCGGGAATAAATTATTCAGTTATCGAACGTTTCGGAACTCAAATGGTTTTCCGGAACGGATTACGTTAGAAACTGAGGTATCACTGTATTCCTTGATCCTTCTTGTTGGGCTCACCCAGGGTGTTCCAGTGCAGTTTCAGGAAAAAAAGTTGGCTGGAAACAAACCTACAACTCTGGCTGTTCGCTTGCCTGTCAAAATTAGAAAAATACTGCCCCGCTTCTACTTTTTGAATTTGATCATCGTGGGTGGCAGAACTTTCCATGTTACATTCATAAATATATCCTTTTCACCTTCCCTTTGTCTCATGAGGCTTCATTGTGAGTGGGGGAGGGGTTAAGTATGACTTATAGCATGGATATTTGGAAAGTGAGCTAGCGAATGAGAAAATGAGAGCCTGAAATTGAATTATTTTGACCATCTTTTCATGCACATTGCATGAGAAGACTTTCATTTAATGTCTTTACCCATCGTAGCATACAACAGAGAGAGATGGGAGTAGGATAAACTCATTGCTTTTTTCCCCCAATAACAACTAGTGGCTGTGCCCGTGCTCTCACCTGAAGGAGAGACACCAATCTTGTTTGCACATGGAAGAGAAAGCCTCTCCTCCTCCAGGAGGGGAGGGGTTGTGAGCGAGAGCCGGCTCCGGCATAGGAGGGGGGCGTTGCCCCCAGACTTACCTTTTCCTGCCGCTGCGCCGTGCCCCTGGCTGGCAGCCAATAGGGCTGGAGCAGGGGTGGGGTTTTGCTGCTCCCTAGGCAGCCGCGGCAGCTCTTTCCACCATTTCGCATCGCTCACTCGTCGGCTAGGGCCATGGCACGACCCCGGTGACTTCAGGGGGGAGCTTCAGTTGTATTTCGCATCAACAGGCTCCACCTGCTGGGCGGTTAACCCTTGAGAGACTCCACGCTCTGCGGGGGGAGTCTGCTGTAGTTTGTTCAACCCAATGCCTATGCCAATACCACTCACATGCTGTAACCAATAAAGTTGTGGCCTTTTTCCTTCCATTAACCAAAAATTATGTGTCATTGTGTTTTATTTCTGAATGCGGGAGATGGGTCCTCGAGTCACAACAGAGCTGAGATGACATACACCAAACATGCCAAAATCTGAAATGATGCATCAATCATGTTGGCTCAAAACCAATAATGAAAGCAAGAATCCTTCAAGCCAATTAAAAAGATCATTGAAGCTCACAAAATGTGGTGGAAAATTATTTTGTCATAGAAACACCCATTATTGCAGCTCAGAACCTATCATGATGAAAGCAGCAATACATCAAGCATGAAGGGAACATCACAAACCAATTAGCAGGAGCAACATCACAAACCAATTAGCAGGAGCAGAGTGAACTTCCAAAAGGAGCCGCTGCCTCCATGTCCACCTTGTACATAACTTCAAGTGATAGAGAAACTTTTTGAATATAGCACACGAAATACCTGCAGAGAGATATGGTGTGATCATTAATATGAATGTGTAATCATTTTGATTCTTCAGGACTGACACAGTACCTGAAAGCTCCTAAGCGGACTTTAGAGGACGCTTGTGTCATGGAACCTGAATGACCCAATAGTCTCCCATGCCTTGCAATCAGCCATGCAGCACGAGAAGTTTGCATTGACTAAGTCATTCTTCCTCCTCCAAGATCCAGCAGCAGTGGTGCAGAAACCACCCAGGAGATGCCAAACAAGTACAATCAGTACAGAAATTGCAATGAGCAACTGCTCATCTTGGCAGGCACTGGCACTCCACCATGGCCAACATTTGCTTCTTGGTGGTTGTTTTTCAAATTAAACTTCCAAAGCACTTATCAAGTGGGGTGGAAACCAAACCACACAGCAATTAACAAATTCAAAAAGTCTTTCTAACTGAGGTGCATAATACCAAATGAAAAGAATGCTGTGGGGTTGTGGTTGATGGGACTGCTTCAGGGGTAAGGGCCCCGAATAGCAAATACCCAGGAAGTGCAGCCAGACTGAGTATAACAATTAGCTCTTTAGGGCTGACTCAGAGTCTGAAGTGGTGAATGAAACTGTATAAAAGGGCTCCCCACAGAAGTTTTCCCCGATAACGTGAATCAGGTTTTCTCTAAGATTAATGCGCATTGTGAACTTAATGTCTTTCCTCCAAAGTCTTTTCCATTGCTCCATTAAGATATTGTGTCCTAGATCTTGTGCCCATCTTATCATGACATTTTAAACTTGCTCTTCTTTTACTCCCCCCTCCAGTAATAATTACATATTCTTGAAATATATCTTCCCTTACTATGGGTTATTTCTTTTTCAAATTTCGATGTTTCATTCGCCAATCCTTCTCTCCTATCTGCACTTAATTTTTGGTTCATTAGAAAATACTGAAGCCAATCTGTTAAATGATCCCTGTTTACCTCATATATTTATTTATTTTTTTTAAAAAAGGTTTACCTTCAACAAAATCCAGTAATATTTGGTATGTTGACCATTCTTTTTCATGTTTCTTCTCTTAACTGCTAGAGCGTCTGCAGGGGAGGTCCATAGGGGTATCCTTGATTCCAGTAAGTTTTCATATTTTCCCCAGATCTTATATAAAGATTTTCTAATTACGTGGTTTAAGAAACCCCTATGGACCCTCACTTTGTCGTATACCAGATAGGCGTGCCACCTGAATCTATTATCATGGCCTTCAAGATCAAGTATATCCGTGTTTTCTAGTGTAATCCACTCTTTGAGCCAGACCAGCCCCGTGGCTGTATGGTACAATTCTAAGTCAGGTAGTGAAAAGTAGTGGTCAAAGTACATTTGGTACGAGGGGAGAAAAGGGTACATATCTAAGAGAAAGGGGAAGAAAACAGAAAGATGCCCTGAGGAGAGAGGTGTAGACCTGAGTGTCAGAGAGATCCTTCAGCCACTCAATTTGGGTTTGTCTAAAAGGGAAGTCTCAGCATTACTGACAGCTGAGCCCATACAATCGTCATCCATTCACCCAATATGTTCAATTCAGGGACCATTTTTTTCCTTTTCCTCTGGGTTTCATGTTCAGATTCAAAAGAGGAACAAGTTAATCCTTCTCTCAGTAAAGAAGCTTTCACCAGAGGGGCAGAGCGCTAGTTGTGGGATGTAAAAAAATGTATCATAGATGGCAACTGTATTTCAGGCGAGATGCAGTGAGCCCTGAATTTATTCACATAAGGTTGGTGTCAGTTATTCTACCGAAAGACCCTCTGTATATTGCAGACGTTGCAGAAACTCAAACAGCAACAGGAATGGGGCATGGCTGAATGGATATACTGATGTTCATATATGACACCTTGAAAGGTTAATCTGAAAAAAGGAGAGAAGCACTTAGACTCATAGAATCGTAGAATTTGATTATGTTTATATAGATGACATTGTGAAAAGGCAGTTGAGAAACTGAAAAAAAAGGAGGAACATCTAGTCCAACCCCCCGCAAGGCAGAAATCTCAAGCATCCATGACAGATGGCCCTTGGCATCCATATACCGGTAATTAACAGAGGTAAGGAAAGATTGGAAAAACACATAAAAAGGAAAGAAAAAGAATTAACAAATTCACCTCGAAAAGAGACAGTGAAACAGGACATTAAGATATTACAAACTAAAGGCTGCCCATTGTCACCTTTATTGTTTCTTTTAGCATTAGAGGGTTTGGTGGAAAGAATAAGAGGGTTTGGTGCAATTAAAGGAATAAGAGTGGGTCAGACAGGTAGGGTTTAATTCTTACGATTCCTATAATTATGGTTATGATTATCCCAGTCTGCACTACATGGGAACCATATTTTGACTGAGTTATATATGGAACTGTGTTTAATTGTTCTTACCCTTTTCTCATTTTATGGTTGTGCAAGTTTTGTTTTTATGTAATTGTATATTTTATTGCAATAACCCACCATGGGACGTTACAGGAAACGGCAGGTAAGGGTTCAAATCAGATCAAATCAGCAATATTGGTAAAAAAAACAATGTAAGATTTTTGTTTCTCACAGTAAATGAGGCAGGAAGATTCTTTTCAGTCAGAGGGGAGAGCTATTGACAAGCAGTTGATGAAAGGAGGGGAAACGAGAGGCAGCCATTAAGGGAATGATCAGCCTTGATTTTATGCTGCTGTACATTTCACATGGGATACCATTGAGTTGGTAATTGGACACTGTGCAAACTAGCTTTCAAAAAGGCCATTCTGCACTGAGCCATGCATTTTTGGGATGAAAGATATGTTCAGTTCAGGCAGAAGTTTTCAAACTTTTAGGGTAATCCTGCTTTCCCCACCTCTCTCTCTCTCTCTCTCTCTCTTTTCCAAAAGCTAATCTTGCAACCAACACAGAGGTAATGAGAACATGCCTGAACCAAGACTCACAGAAATATGAAAGGGGCCATATGGTTGAGGTACTGGTTGTGTAACTTTTAAATAAAAATAAAACAGAACACTTTATGCAGAAAGAAACCTGCTCAAGCATTATTTGATAGGAATGTAAGCAGAAAATTGGTGTAGAGACTGTGGTCAACGGAGGGCAACTTAAAATCATTAGAATATCGTGGTCACTAAAGCTGAGGCCACATTTGCCCAATTAGACACACCATGTAACCCATGAGATCAGCAAAATAATGAGACTGTACAAAGGTCATGGGCTAAAATCAGGCCCAATCTGTATTGACTGCAGCAGGCAGTAAAAGTGTTGGCATGGCAGTGGGTCTTCATCATTCCACATGCCCCACATTGAGGGAATAGATCTGCTGGGTTTTCAACCTCCCCATGAAGTCAGTCAGCGTTGAACCTTGCCATGGTGTAAACCAAGTAAGGTAGTTCTCAATGGGGGACCAGGGTGCAGATTTAAAGGAAGCAGATACTCAACCCAAGCTTTGGGGTGTCATAGCCAATCCTTCCCTCAGGTGGCTAGTGGTCCCCACCCCATATTGTGTTAATACTGCACAATGCCATTTTCACCCTCATACAAACAACTTTCTTCTGCTAATCAAAGGTGGATCTTGGAGGAGGAAGAATGACTTAGTCAATGCAAACTTCTCGTGCTGCAGGGCTGTTTGGAAGGCATGGGAGACTATTGGGTCATCCATGTTCCATGACACAAGCGTCCTCCAAAGTCCGCTTAGGAGCTTTCAGGTACTGTGTCAGTCCTGAGGAATCAAAATTGTTATGTGTATCCTGGCCAAAAGATTACACATTCATATTAATGATCACACCATTTCTCTCTGCAGGTATTTCGTGTGCTATATTCAAAAAGTTTCTCTCTCACTTGAAGTTGTGTATAAGCTTGAGATGGAGGCAGCAGCTCATTTTGGAAGCTCACTCTGCTCCTGCTAATTGGTTTGTGATGTTGCTCCCTTGATGCATGATGTATTGCTGCTTTCATCATGATTGGTTCTGAGCTGCAATAATGGGTGTTTCTATGACAAAATAATTTTCCACCACATTTTGTGAGCTTCAATGATCTTTTTAATTGGCTTCAAGTATTCTTGCTTTCATTCTTGGTTTGGAGCCAAAATGATGGATGCATCATTTCAGATTTTGGCATGTTTGGTGTATGTCATCTCAGCTCTGTTCTCATCCATGTGCAAACAAGATTGGTGTCTCTCCTTCAGGGGAGAGCAGGGGCACAGCCACTAGTTGTTATTGGGGGAAAGAAGCAATGAGTTTATCGTACTCCCATCTCTCTCTGTTGGATGTTAAGATGGGTAAAGACATTAAATGAAAGCCTTTTCATGCAATGTGTATGAATAGATGGTCAAAATAATTCAATTTCAGGCTCTCATTTTCTCATTCGCTAGCTCACTTTCCAAATATCCATGCTATTAGTCATGCTTAACCCCTCCCCCACTCACAATGAAGCCTCATGAGACAAAGGGAAGGTGAAAAGTATATATTTATGAATGTAACATGGACAGTTCTGGCACCCACGATGATGAAATTCAAAAAGAACAAGCGGGGCAGTATTTTTCTAATTTTGACAGGCAAGCGAACAGCCAGAGTTGTAGGTTGGTTTCTAGACAACCGTTCTTCCAGAAATTGCCCTGGAACACCCTGGGGGAGCCCAAACAGAAAGATCAAGGGCTGCAGTGGTACCTCGGTTTTTAAAATAATCCGTTCCGGAAAACCGTTTGAGTTCCGAAACGTTTGCTAACTGAAGAATTTACTCCTGGAAAAATTTAATTATGGAAGATTCAATACGGAATCTGCATGGCCAGTTCGAATTCTGAAAAGCATTCGAAAACAGAAGCAGTTACTTCCGGATTTCCGGCATTCAGAAAGTGAAACATTTGACTTTTGAGATGCTCAAAAGCCGAGGTACCAAAGGAACAAGAAATAAGCATCATTCAGAAACACACAAACTTTGGAATAGACCCCCGATCAAGATTGAATCCTCCACTCCCCAGCCACAAAGTGGAAGATAATACAGTCATACCTTGGGTTGCTCTCACTGTGGGGTGCGCATTTTCGGGATACGGACGTGCCGAACCCAGAAGTACATGAACGGGTTACTTCTGGGTTTCGGTGCTTACGCATGCACAGAAATGCTAAATCGCACTTTGCGGATGCACATAAGTGCCAAATCACGATCCAAATGTACACAGACATGGTGCTTCAGGTTGCGAACGTGCCTCCCACACAGATCACGTTTGCAAACTGAGCATCCACTGTACTGAGCTACTGGTAGATGGACCAACGGCCATACTACACAAGAAAGCTCCCTTTGAGGCTGACATCCCCTGAATTCAATTTAGAGGGCTTTCTTTAATGCAGACATATGTAAGGATTTTAAAGAAAGCTTTAAAAGGGTTCTTAAAGAAACAGATAAAGGTGTTCCAGAATGGAAAGATGGGGATTGAACATATCTCTAGAATTCAGTGGTCAGGGGGCTTGCAGCCTTGAAGGGAATAGTTTCCTTATGAAGGTGAGGCAGGACACTAATTTTTTAAAGTGTATTACATAAACACAGGAGTAAACAGAAGGCTAATAAAAGGGGAATGGAATTTGATAAAACACATGCTAATGAAGACAGGGCGGTTCAGAAATAGCTGGATGAAGTTCAGTTCCAATAAATATTCGGGGCCTTTGAGGGTAGGACACCTGAAGGCAGTTTTACTTTACAAGGGAGAGACTTGCAGTCCTGGAATCATATAAAAGGACTTGCTGCCAATGATTCTAACAACAGCTCCCCTCACCTTCACCTGAGTACTTCTCTTGAGAGCTTGGTAAGTGAGAGAACTCTATGCCTTTTGCTGCCTCTTCCTTTCCGAACTTCCGTCTTTCTGTCTCCTTCTTTGAACCCAGACCTGCTTCTCCTTTCTCCTCATGTTTGTCATTTTCTGGGCACTTTGGAGAATTAGATATGTAGGAAGGGATGGGGAATATCTATGTTCCTCCCAGAGATGCTCGACTACAACTCCCATCATTCCTGGCCATTGGCTGTGCAAGCTGCACCTGATTGGTTTGTTTTTTTTAATGCAATATATGTTCTGTGAATGTATCAGATACATTCAGAATTCTGGAAAATGAGCTTATTGTCTTTGTCATTTGTTTCTTCAAAGTGTATTTAACCTACCGGTACATTTATACAAAGGGCTCCAAGGTCATTTTTCAAACCATCATTTTCTGCTCACAGGGTTGAAATCTAAAAAGCACGTGACTTCCGGGGGCGACGCCATCGCGGGCGGTCGTGGGTTGCCTCGGCAGTGAGGCGACCCAGGCTGGCCCGGCGGTTGGAGCCCCGCTACCGCTAAGCGGGGCTCCGGTGAGGCACGGGAAGAGCGTCCCGTGCCTCGGGCTCCCCGGCAGAAGCCCGCTAAGGCTCCGAACCCTTCCCTCGTTCCCCCTGTAAAGGGGGAGTGGGGGTGAAGGGACAACGGAGCCGGGCCATTAGGGGACATGCCCCAACCGGGACAGCGAAGCGCGCTGCCCCCGCGGTGAGCGACATCGTTCTCCCTGTGGAAAAAAAAAATAAGGAAGCCCGGTGGTTGTGAGTACATGATTGGACTTATTTTTCTTGTTTAACGATCCGGGAGGTATTATGGAAAGGAAGCCTGCCTCCCTCCCTTCGGTGGAAAGAAAATAACGGTTTCGAGAGACTGCTGTTGCAGTGATGGTTACAAAGTACTGATTTTTTGACAAGTGAGACTATTTAGATCTCCCTGTGGGGGAGCAAGACGGTGGAGAATATCTCTTTTTAAAGTTATAGTTCTTGAGCCCTGGCTCCAGGGAAAATGGCTGCGAAAGCTTGAGACTGAGTGGAAAACTACTGGCACCAAGATGGAAAAACAGTGAAATTGAAACTGAAATTTGATACCTATGCCCGCTTCTGCCATGCTGGGCTTTGTTTTTGAGTTGGTTACGAACCATGGACTGACTGATGAACAAAGGATTA
This sequence comes from Lacerta bilineata, assembly GCA_900245895.1. Taxonomy (NCBI): domain Eukaryota; kingdom Metazoa; phylum Chordata; class Lepidosauria; order Squamata; family Lacertidae; genus Lacerta; species Lacerta bilineata. The sequence continues at coordinate 25,780 of OFHV01003700.1, read as the reverse complement.
TTTTTTGAGACTGGAACTGCTTAACCAGAAATTGATGATATTGAACCGGGATATGGCAGAAAAGGTACTTCCCACAGAGGAGACTTTCCAGGACATGGCTGCAGTGGAAGAGAGCCTTGGCAAAGAGCTGAAGGGGATGATTGAAGAACAGAGTAAAATGGCTTGGCGACTCCGGAAAAAAGAAACGTCCTTTGGGGGTGGCAGACCCAGGACGGGGATAAAAGAAGAATGGAACATTGAATCGGAGAAGCTGGAAGAAGATGATCTGCGTACCCTGATGCTCTATGCAAGGACTGTTGTGGACTTTGTCTGGATCTGTGGACTTACAAGAAAAGAGGACAATTTGAGGAGTGGTTCCGGAGTAAGACGGAGAAGGAAAATGGTTAGAAGGGGGATAGGATGAACTGTATTAAGGGTAAAGTAAAAACGGTTTATTACGGTACCCTGAAGCCGGTGTGTCAAGATTTTAAGCTTTTGAATTAGAAAAGGGATATTTCGATTTCTTTTATTAGCAGCAGTTTAAGGGAAAGAAGATGTCTGATATGATTTGATTTAAGAATAATATGTTAGGATATGGAGTTTTGTTATTAATTACTATGAAGTTATAATATGATCGGATCTTAGTTAAGTTAAGAAGTGGAATATTATTGTAAACTAAAAAATAAGATTTTAAGAAGAATGTTTAGTTTTTGAATTTTGAATTGAATTGAATTTTTAGAATATGAAGTTATTAAAGTAGAATTTGGATTTGGAACCGAAGGAGAGAAGGCAGGGGAAGTCAACTGTAATGATTCGACCAAGAAGTTTTTTTTTTTTTTTTAACAAAACAAAAACGAGGAATCGTTGGTATGTTTGTATTTGTTTAGTGTTAGTTGTGGTGGGTAAGCGTTGGGTTAATGTTGGTGAAGGTGTTGGATTGTTCTTTGTTGTGGAAAAACCAATAAATTCTTTATATAAAAAAAAGAAATCTAAAAAGCACATCACCAAAGAAAACGGGGATGAGGGCACAGGTCTTTAAGAGGCAATATACATTCCAGTGCGCAAAAACCTAATCCTTGTCCCATGGATGACAGAACATAGCTGTTTTCTGTTGCTAGAGAAATGGGAGTGACAACTAGAGTGAGAAAAGCTGAGTGGTGGTGACAACAAGAGGCGACCCCAACAACACTAGCTTGTGTTTTATGATTTTTTAAACTGACTTCTTGTTGTTCCTCACTGCTTCTTGTTGTTGCTGTTATTATTATCATGATTATTAGAAATTGGATGATTGAAACATTATACATTGAATGAATGTCTTGCTTGTCATCATTTTAGATCCAGCTGCATCATTCCGAAATGTTTCGATTGCCACCAACTGACTTAATCATCATGCCACCTAAAATTGTTGTGACTATCCCAACATTCCGTCTGATTTAGCCATTCTTCACGCTATGAAAGGGATCACTCAGAGCAGCTGAATGCCCAGACAGGCAATTGACAAACTCGGCATGGCTTCAAGATTGATTATTGCATGGGCCCAAGTGCCAGAAATGCCAAGCGTCCCATTTCCAGGATTCCTAGATGCTTGGCTTATCCGTGTTTGTCTTACAAACTTGCAGCTGCTTCCTAGGATGTCTTGATCCCAACCTCTATTCACTGTGCATTTCTTCTTCTTCTTCTTCTTCTTCTTCTTCTTCTTCTTCTTCTTCTTCTTCTTCTTTGCTATGGAATTTATCTCCAGCTAAGGGGCAATTTTTTTGAATGCTTCCATCTTGTATTCCATTCGAAACATGATACAACTCTGAATGTGCATGTATGACCTTTGTAATCTGTATCAATGTCTGAATTACTGCAAAGCCTAGAAGGTGGTTCTTCCTTGGTTTCCGGAATGTTATCTGACTGCTTTTTTTCCATTAAACTTACTTTCAGCATAGAACTTGTTCACTGTGGGTACTCTTATTTTACTCCTCAAAGATAAATTCCACCCTAAAATGTCCTAAAACAAAGGCAGGTATCAGAAGTACTTAGGAAAATATCCTTAGCAGTGTTCTTTTCCTTTGGTGAAATGTTTTGCATCAGGGAATGCTGTTGCATTGAAGAATGCATAAGCAGTGTGTTGGTGACGTTGTTGCCTAATAGATTGTGGGTTTTTTTAAAAAAAACAATGGCTTTCTCCCACATATAGTTAGATTCAATGAAAATAATTGATATTAGGCAATTTTGAAGGGTTTCCAAGCACACTTTTTAAGCATACAGCTGGCAGCATAGTCAATGTAAGCGCACATTTGACCTGCATGTTTATCTATGTTTGGAAGTCCTGAAGCTCCCTTGTCACACTTCAGCACCCACTCCATCTTCATGTGGAAAAATACAGTTCCACCATATGTAACCCTGGTGTTACTCATGTGTTGCTGATGGAATGGCACCCATTTGGGACTGGGAATCACACTGACTTCCCCACCATTGTAGGCTCCAGCACTGAACCCTGCCCTGGTGGAGGCCAAGTGTCCAGCATCACAAAAGTTGACCAAGAGTAGAGATTCTGGGCTAACTGTTACATCTGCATATGTCTATTATTGTTCTCAGACCAAAACTACAGCATTCATTAGACACACTATGATACCACTTTCGGCAGTCATGGCTTCCCTCTATGTTTTGAGCACCCTTAAAACATTACAGCTTGTGGAATAATAATGTATCCCACAAAAGCAGAATAGCATGTTGCAAGAGCCATTCCATGCCCATTAAGTGTGGGATGCCTCTGCCTGGTGGCACTGTGACCCATAGACTGCAGCAAAGTACTGGGTAGTATCTTGATGTGGCTGATGGGAAAAGCTGTCCCATAAGCCCTTGCAAAGGGGAGGGGGAAGCCTGATTTTAACCCATAAACTTTGTACAGCCTCATTATCTTGCTGCTCTCATGGGTCACATAATGGGTCTAATTGGGCAAATGTGGCCTCAGAGTTAGTCATCCTAATATTCTAATAATTTTAAGTTGCCCTCCATTGACCACACTCTCTCCACAATTTTCTGCTTACCGTACATTCCAATCAAGTAATGCTGGAACAGGTTTATTTCTTCATAAAGTGTTCTGTTTTATTTTTAGTTAAAAGTTGTAACCACTACCTCAACCATATGGCCCCTGTCATATTTCCGTGAGTCTTGTTTTAGGCACAAACTCATTACCTCTGTGTTGGATGCAGGATTAACTTTTGGAAAACTGCAAGAGAGAGAGAGAGAGAGAGAGAGAGAGAGAGTTGGGGGAAGCAGGATTACCTTCAAATCCTGCAAAACGACTTCTGTCTGAACTAAACATCACCTCCATTCCTTAAAATTCATGGCTCAGTGCAGAATGTCCTTTCTGAAAGCTACTTTGCACAATGTCCAATTACCAAACCAATGGCATCCCATCTTAAATGCAGAGCAGCATAAATTCAAAGGCTAGTCATTCACTTAACTGCTGCCTCTGGTTTCCCCTCCTTTCATCAATTGCTTGAGAATATCTCTCACCTCGGGACACGGGTGGCGCTGTGGGTTAAACCACAGAGCCTAGGGCTTGCCGATCAGAAGGTCGGTGGTTTGAATCCCCGCGACAGGGTGAGTTCCCACTGCTCGGTCCCTGCTCCTGCCAACCTAGCAGTTCGAAAGCACGTCAAGTACAAATAAATAAATGGTACCACTCTGGAAGGAACGTAAATGGTGTTTCCGTGCACTGCTCTGGGGGCTTTGTCATGCTGGCCACATGATCTGTACGCTGGTAAAGCGAGATGACCCCAGAGTCGTCCATGACTGGACCTAATGGTCAGGGGTCCCTTTACCTTTACCTTTATCTCTCACCTCTGACTTAAAAGAATCTCCCTGTCTTATTTAGAGTAAGAAATAAAAACCCTACATTGCTGTTTTAGCAATATTTGATGTGAATTTTTTGCTGCCACTTTCCAGAAGGTCTCATGGTCGGTTATTACAATAACACATAGAATCATATAATAGGGAATTATATCTTGTTTCACTTCAAATTTCATTGGATTTCTGCAGTAAAGATCTTGAGAGGCTAGAGAGACTCTCTTGGCCCAAGGAGGTCTAGCACAATGGCTTCTCCCCCACTCAGATTATGCTTGCAAACAACATGACCTACTTAGCTGCCCCCAAGGTGCTTTTGAGAAGAAAAGTGAAACTGTCCACTTTCTCCAGACCTTGTGGTTGGAGAGTTCCTGGCATTGTCGAAAGGGCATCACCCAGGAGGGAGGGAGGGAGTAGTGACAGTGATTGGCTCGGCCCGCCCCCTGGGGAATCCCTGGACCCAGGGAGGTCATTTTGAAAATTAGTTAGCTTAGCTCCTGAGGTATTATTCTCTTTGGCCCACTTCAATAACAGATTATTTAATTTCACGGTAAACACATTTCTCATAATAGGCAGTAGGAGTATAAATCTTTACTACAGAAATCCAAGGAAATTTGGAGTGAAATTTGTATTTCAGATGGAAATTGACACCACAACTTCTCACACCTCCAAGGCATAAAATGTCATAATTCTTTGTAGAAGCTTATTATACTTAATTGCCATGGAAGGTCTGGAGGGCACATCAATTTGCACATGGCTCTAAGTTTGTTACTATGGATACATAGGAGCATGTGGGAATGTTATGAAATTTGGTGGCCTCTCTCCTTTTGGGGGATACGAATTTCCCCCTTTTTGAGATTCCAGTGAATTGAGGTTTTAATCTCTATCTGTGTCCTAATGGACAGAATACCACACTCTCCAACATATATCCAATGTAATTAGTGCTGTCCCATTCCATAATGATAATTTTACTATTTATACCCCACTGCGTGGGGTTCCCCTAAAAAAAAATGACCCCTGAATTTTGGAATTTTATTAACATTTGATGCTGCATTTATGTTGCATTTTATGCTGTTTTTAAGTCGTGTTTTAATCAATGTTTTATATTTGCTGTTAGCTCGCTTGAGCCTAGTTTTTAAACCAGGAAGGGTGTGATATAAATAAAAATTTATTTTTATTATTATTATTAAATCTTACTGGGTTGTCCCAGCCACTCTGGGCAGCTTCCAACACACACACACACACACACACACACAAACACACTAAACATTAAAAATTAAAAAAAACAAAACATCCCTCTGCAGGATTGCCTTCAACCTGCTGCTGGGTCAGATAACTCCATGCCATGAGGTAGTGATCCTTTGAGCAAGTATCACTGGGTGGGGCCCTTCAGGCAGGTGCTAACAATTAGGTCCCACAGCGGGAGCATGTGATGGGGCTGGTTGATTGCCAGCATTCCCCAGTCCCTATAAATCTTCAAGTTAATCTGCCTGAGGAGGGAGAGAACACACCTTGTTTTACTGAGGGCCTTCTCAGTAGTGGCACCTGCCCTGTAGAACACCCTCCCCTCCGATGTCAAGGAAATAAACAACGATCTGACTTTTAGAAGTCATCTGAAGGCAGCTCCGTTTAGGGAAGTTGTTAATGTTTGATGTTTTATCATGTTTTTGATATTCTCTTGGGAGCCACCCAGAGTGGCTGGGGAAACCCAACCAGATGGGTGGGGTATAAATTATCATCATCATCATCATCATCATCATCACCATCATCAGACATGCTGTTTGATGTTCTGTAGTTGGTGCCAGAGAAGAAGGCAATAGTCTGGTAACCCATTTGGTGCCTGTGTGTGATTGATCGGTAGCTGGGAGGGAAGACTCAGGAAAACGACCCCCTCCTTGGCACTCCATACCCTCCAACATTTCTCCAATGAAAATAGGGACATCCTAAAGAACGTCGTAAGGTGACGCGGGTGGTGCCGTGGTCTAAACCACTGAGGCTAGGGCTTGCCGATCGGAAGGTCGGCAGTTCGAATCCCCACGATGGGGTGAGCTCCCGTTGCTCAGTCCCTGCTCCTGCCCACCTAGCAGTTCAAAAGCACGTCAAAGTGCAAGTAGATAAATAGGTACCACTCCGGTGGGAAGGAAAACGGCGTTTCCGTGCGTTGCTCTGGTTTCACCAGAAGTGGCGTTGTCATGCTGGTCACATGACCCAGAAGCTGTTCACCAGCTCCCTCGGCCAGTAACGCGAGATGAACGCCGCAACCCCAGAGTCGGACACGACTGGACCTCACGGTCAGGGGTCCCTTTACCTTTACCTTTAAAGAAAACTGGGACATTCCAACATCAAATCAGAAACAGGGATGGATTTTCTAAATCAGGGATGTTCCTGGAAAACAGGGACACTTGGAGGGTCTGGAATACTGACGGGAGGGTGAGGGCGAGTGGAGCAATGTGTGTCTGTCAATCACTACCAATCCTCAGGAAGCTCCGATTCATTACAAGTTCCGCGTTCTGTGTTTTCCTCCTTTCTTCTCACAGAACTGAATGATACACTGATCCCTCATGGTGGATTTCAGGCAGGATGAAAGACTGAACTCACCTGATTTTACAGCAGGGAGTGAGTAGGAGAGCACTGTCAATGTGTCTTATTACACAAGACTACTCGGCTGGGTCGTGGGACCACGGGGGCGGGCTGGCCGCGGTTCCTCTCGGAAGGCCCCTATGGGAGTAGGTAGAGGGCCTCTGCCCTTGGGGGGGGCAAAGGGGGGAACTCGGGCAGCAGGGACAGCAGCCTCCTTCTCCACTGCCTCCCCTTCTCCGCTCCTCTCCTCCTGCCCCGCTTCTTCATCAGCCTAAATGGTCGCGCCGGGCAGCCCGGGCTGCGGCTCCTCTCACCCGGCCCCGATTAGTTTTGCTTCTGGGGGGGCAGCTGGCTTCTAGGGGGGGCATCTACCCCCCGCCCCGCCCGGCGGTACACCCATGTCTTTATTAATTGGAACTGGACTTTATCCAGCTATCCCTGAACTGCCCTGTATTCATTAGAATGTGTATTTTCCACCTCTATTCCCCTTTCATTATCCTTCTATTTCCTTTTGTGATTTTGTAATATAAAAATACGGTAAGTGTCCTGCCTCCCTTCTTAAGGAAACTATTCCCTTCAAGGCTGCAAGCCCCCTGTCCACTGAATTCTAGAGATATTTGTAATCCCCATCTTTCCATTCTGGGGCAGCCTTACCTGTTTCGTAAAAGCCTTTTGAAGCTTCCTTTAAAATACCTACATATGTTTGCTTTAAACAAAGCCCTCTAAATTTAATTCAGGGTACACGAGCCTCAAAGGAAGCTTACTAGTGCAGCCTGGCCATTGGTCCATCTAGCTCAGTATTATCCTCCCCTTTGTGGTTGGGGAATGGAGGATTCAATCCTGATTGGGTGTCTGTTCCAAATTGTATTCCCTGTGTCTTTCTGCCTGATGCTCCACTTCCTGATGGCCCTTGATCTTTCAGGTTGGGCTCAACCAGGGTGTTCCAGTGCAATCTCAGGAAGAAAAGTTGCCTAGAAACCCACCCAGAACTCTGGCTGTTCACTTGTCTGCAAAAAGTAGAAAAAATACTGCACTCCTTGTAATTTCTGTATTGTATCATTGAGGTTTGCAGAACTTTTATTGGTTTTATTAATAAATATATCCTTTTCACCTTCATGAGGCTTCATTGTGAGTGGGATGGGGAATGACAAATACCTAAAAAAAATAATAACATAACACTGAATGACTTACGGCATGGAAAAATGGCAAAATGAGCTTGCGGATGAGAAATTGAGATCTCGAAACTGAAATTCTTTGTCCATCCTTTCATACACATTGCAAGAGAAGACTTTCTGTCCATCTCTTTACCCATCCTCCCATCCAACAGAAAGAGATGGGAGAAGGATAAACTCATTGCTTCTTTCCCCCAATAACAACTAGTGGCTGTGCCCCTGCTCTCACCTGAAGGAGAGACACCAGTGATGTTTGCGCACTATAGGAACATGAATCAGAATAGAGTAGAGATGGCATACACCAAAAACATTCCAAAATCTGAAATGATTCATCAATTACTGCAACTCAGAACCAATAATGATGAAAGCAACAATACACCAAGGATGAAAGGAGCAACATCACAAACCAATTAGCAGGAACAGAGTGAATTTCCAAAATGATCAGCTGCCTCCATCTCAAGCTGAAACACAACTTCAAATGAAAAACCACCCTGTTTCAATATAGCACACAAAAGCCCTAATGATAAGTGTGTAATCATTTGGGCCAGCATACAGCAATTTTGATTCTTCAGAACTGACTCAGTGCCTCAAAGCTCCTAAGTGGCTGCAACACCCATCCCTTCCCTATATCAGCATCTATTTCATAATCATTTATTTCTCTTTTATCCTAGGTTATTTTGTAAAGGTTGCATGAAATCTTCCATCCACAATAGGGTCATTTCCCCCCATTAAAAATACAGAAGTATACATGGTCACAACTTTGAGATTGCTGGCAATGAAACTGATTTAATATTTTGGAAGCATTTTTCATATGCAGCCCTCCTGGAGATACACTGAGTTGTTGCAACAGAATGGCATTTGCACGGACAGGCGGAGTCCCCCAAACCCTAGGCGACCCCCGAGCGGAATAATGATACACTACAACATGCTATGGGATTAAAATTGGCCACAACTTTATTAAGATTCAGCTGTGAGGGAGACCTTGGCATTGGGCGTTTATCCTTCCCAGCCCCCCCCCCCAGCCAGGGATATGGGAAACTGCAGGGTTATCCAGAATGTTTGGGGATTGGGCTAGCTCTGGAGAACATATGTTCAAGCAGAGAGCCTGCCCCTCTGTTTGCCACCACTGGTGGGGGAGAGCAATGACAACCTCTCGGCATATGGATAATGCCTCCCCCCAATACCCCTTTAACGGGGAACCCTGTTATCGCCACCACACTGGGGGCACGGAGTCACAGCCCCACCCCACCCCCCCCCCCATTAGGAAGATGAATAAAGAATTCCGCCCAAGGCCTGAAACCGCCAAAGTTGTGACGAATTGCTAAGGGAAAGGTGAAACCTGCCATTGCAGGGAAATTCCATTCCGGCCCTCAACAGCGGCCTTGGCATAGCAGTGCCTGCGTACCTGTGGAGAAGAGGTTAACTTGCAAAATTAAGACTTAATTGAGGGAGTGGCGGGTGGGAGAAGGTCTGGAGCCGACTTCTGCTTCTCAGTTAAGCTACACTCTATTGTGTGGGCTTGGTAGTCCCTCTCCTTACCTGGCCAATCCCTTGGCAACGCCTCCCCCAGGTGGGATTGGACAGTTAACTGGGTAGGCGGAGACCCAGATCTCCCTTCTGGGGGAGAGCGCAGCCAGCCGAACTACCAGGTGTTGCCCAGGAATTCAGGGGGCTGCGCGCAACCACGCAAACGTCGCCCCCCATTTAATGTGGGGAGCGGTCAATCCACATTTTAAAGAAATGGGTGGCAAATGCAAGCTCCTGGCCCAGTCGCTTCTGTGGCCTTCTCCTGTGTCTGCCTGGCTATCGGGTCAGAATGCAGCTGCCCCCTAGACTCTTCCTTCCACAGACAACACAGCGGAGCGGAGAAGCACAAAGAGAATGAAGAAGCCGGAGGGGAGCCAACTGGAAAACCCAAAGATGATCAGAATGGTGATCAAACAAACAGGATGAAGGAGAGGACTAGATAAATGAGAAACACCACAACATAAGCACTCAAGCAATTGTTTCTCTTTACACACACAGAGAGAGAGATGAAGACACGACCACCTTTGCAGCAGGCAGGGTCAGTCTGGAGAGACGGGGTGATTCCTTTCCTCTGGAGAGGACATTGCATGGTGAAGATCCTGTCTGTCTCCCGTAGGGGGAGTCATTCCTCTTAGGCATGTTCTCCCCCTCCATCTGGTAGATATCCAGACACTACATGACATAGAATGCATCCATTTCCTCATTTTCTAGGTGGAGGTTTTGCCAACTTACAATCTGAAATATCTGGATGGCTGCAGGCCGGGGACATCTGAATTAAGCGAAGCTATAGAGAAAGAGTTGATGGGCTCAATTGATCCTGCAGGTGTATTACAAAGAGAGTAAAAGAGACCAGGAGACAAATGGTATCTACTGCAGGAGAACTTCCACAATCTCCACCCAGAAAAGCCAATTATTTGGGGATGAAAGAAAGTAGTGCAAAGAACCGGAAGGTATCATGCTGTTGAAGGCTGTTCTCAAAGCATACAGGGGGATGCATTATAACTCACGAGTAATTATTGGAACGATGAATAATAGTAGGACAATTTGTTGGGTCTAATCCAAAGAGAATGTAGTCAGATACCAGTCACTGTGTCCAGTTACCAAAAAAGCCTATTGAAGGAGGAAGGCCTTGCATGGTTTCATTAGTAGGAGCTTAAAGATCAAATAAAACATCTCTAGTCTCTTTACTGACCAATAAACATAACTAGTCTTTGCAAGGAATTGCCATATTTAAGCCCTAGAGCTGTGGAAAGGTGTGGTGTCAATGTTAATCTCAAATACCAGAGACCTGGTCGGAACGATGACACTGGATTCTTATATCATTATACATGACAAAGCTATCTTTAGCCATCTCAGCCCTTGCTTTTTCCTTTAAGACTGATTGGAGTCATTAACAGTAATCAACATGTTTTCCACACCTATCAGCCAATCCCCCATTCCCACCTCCCTTCTGAGTAATACCCCTCCTCACTCTCTCACTATATATAAGGGTCTGGTGACTTCTGTTTCAGTGTATCTGAAGAAGTGTGCATGCACACGAAAGCTCATACCAAGAACAAACTTAGTTGGTCTCTAAGGTGCTACTGGAAGGATTTTTTTGTTTGTTTTTTTGTTTCAAATACCATGGTTCAGTTCAAATTTCATGGGATTTCTACAGTACAGATTACGGTAATAAACCCACTGCCTATCATGAGAAATTTGTAAGCCATGTAAATAAGTCATCGGTTACTGCAGTGGGCCAAAGAGAGAAATTTCTCAGGAGCTGAGCAGACAAGTTTTTACAAAGTAGAGCTGCCAAATGTCCAGTAATTGGCAGCTAAAAATGAATTGTTTTTTTTTGGGGGGGGGACAGTGAATTTCCAAAAAAGCAGGTCAGAAACTTAAAAAGTTTTGTAGTATTTGGGGAGGAAGTCCATTCTGCAACATGAATTGTATTTTTATATAAAGAGAAGGAGGCTGGGGACAAAACTGGCTCCGTCTGCCATTGGCCCTGGTCTCACCCACTTTTGACTTGCTGAGTATGAACACCAGTCTCATTTTGTTTCTAGAGTCCCGGTGGATGAAAATTTCTTTTAAAACAAATTCCAAAGTGAACAGAGGGAGACTTGCTTTATTACAATAACATGCAACAATATTTTTATAGTTTATACAATAAGTAGAGTAGGTGCTAAAGGATCAAATAAAAGGTTCCTAGTTTCTTGATTGACCAATAAGCATAATAAGCCTTTACAAGGAATTATCACATTTTATGCTGTGGAGTATCTAAAAAAGTATATAAATAAATAAAAAACTGACTGGCTCATTGTTTAGAAATATAGCAAGGTGGGTTTCCAGTTGGGAAAATGAGAACCTGAAACTGATGGTTTTGTCCATCCTTTCATATAAACTGCAAGAGAAGACTTCCAGTCAATCTCTTCTTCCCTTCTCACACTGTTTGGCAAGAGAGAGGGATTCTGTGCCACCATCAGCTGCCATCTTCTCCTTAATCTTCCCACCTTAAATCCAACATAGAGCAATGTGAGCTGGATAAACTCATTGCCTCTTCCTTCCCACAACAGCTATTGGCAATGCCCCTGCTGTCACTCGAACGAGAGACACCAATCATGTATGCACACTGCAGAAACATGGAGCAGAATAGCGCTGAGCTGGCACATACCAGACACTCCAACCTTTGAAATGATTCATCCATTATTGAGGTTCAGAACCAATAATGATTGGAGCAACACTTCTTACAGTTGATTAAAAAGAACACTGAAATTCAAAAGATGGGGTAGGAAAATATTAAATATTCAGGAAAAGTCAGAAGCCCAATGTAATTTCGTTTATTCAACAGCTCACTCCCATATTAAAACAAGAACACACTCTGAAAGCCCCAACAAGAACTGCCAGTTGGACAGTTGACAGTTGACAGAGCTTGCCATTAGAACTTTCGTCCCCTACGCTTCTGCGATTGGTTAGAATCATAACATGTGTTAAACCCAATACATAACACTCCTCCCCCCAACTTCCTAACAAAAGGAACAAACATAGTCATCAAAGTGTGCTGGCCTTTTCCGCTCCCGCTGGGACCGTCGTGGTTCCTGTGCCCGAATGGGTGACCCAGGAGGTTCCTCCGGTACCTGCGGTCTAAGTGGGGAGGCCAGCTCTGAAGGGGTCATGGCCAATGGCACCATTGAGGACTCCGGCCTGAAGTCACCTTGCTGGGGTAACTCGGTCACCGGCAACCCATCTGGTTCCCACCCTGGCCTGGGCACAGATTCTCCCAAAGTACCCATTTCTCTGTCCTCTGGTTCCGCTTGAAGTTCCCTGTTCGGAGGTGTCCTGGTTCTGATCTGGTCAAGGTGTCTCTTCCAAACCAGACCCCCCTCCAACCCTACCTCGTAGGAGACCGGACCTGTACAGCGGGCAATGGTACCTGGGACCCAACCCTGTCCGGGCCCATAGTTCCGGACGTACACAGTGTCCCCCGGGAAGAACCCTCTAGGAGCCCCCCGCACCACAGTCGATGGCCGTTGCTCAAGAGCCCGGTCGGGGTGCATACGATCAAGGAGGGTAGTGAGCCTCCTTCCTATAAGCAACTCCGCTGGTCACTGCGCTTGGAGTGGTGTGTTGGGCCAATAAGAACTCCGCTATCCGGAGAGTCCAGTCACCATGCACTATGTGCCTAAGTGCGTCTTTGGTAGTACGGACCATGCGTTCAGCTTGGCCATTAGTGGCTGGGTGAAAAGGAGCGGAACGAATGTGGCGGATTCCATTCTTTGTTACAAATTCTTTGAATTCTGCCGAAGTAAAAGCAGTCCCATTATCACTCACCAGTGTGTCTGGCAAGCCATGTGTTGCAAATAGCTTCCTAAGCGCGTTTATAGTTGCTCTCGTGGACACGGTTGAGGTCGGCACCACCTCTAGCCACTTGGACTGAGAGTCGACCACTATTAGGAAGTGTTGGCCCTGAAAAGGCCCCGCGAAGTCCACGTGCACCCGGGACCATGGGGACTGTGTGGACTCCCAGGACTGTACTGGAGCCTTGGGTGGATCCGGCCGGGAGACCTGGCAGGGCTCGCAACGTTTCACCCAACCCTCTATCTCCGCATCTATGCCTGGCCACCACACATAGCTACGGGCCAATGCCTTCATCCGGACAATTCCCGGGTGAGACACATGCAGCCCTTCTAAGACTTTTTTTCTTAACGGGGTGGGGACTATAACACGGCTACCCCATAACACGCATCCTCGGTGAGTAGACAGCTCGTCTTTGCGGGCTGTGTAACATGAAAATTCTGGACCCGGCTTCCCGGGCCACCCCCTCCCCACCCAGTCCGAGACACGGGCCAATAGTCTGTCCTTCGCGGTTGCGGCGGCAATGTCCTTCACATGCAGGGGCTGGTCAGGTAAGTCTTCCAGCCGCAGGATCTGGTGGGCAGGAGCAGGGTCAGGGCCGCTCTCCGGCAGTGGCAAGCGGCTGAGCGCGTCTGCGTGACCCATGGCTTTCCCAGGTCGGTGCTGTAGTGAGTATTGGTACCCGGCCAGGAAAATGGACCAGCGCAATACTCGTGGCGAAAGCATCTGGGGTGTCTGGCGGTCGGGCGCAAAGAGTCCCAGGAGTGGCTTGTGGTCTGTAATGATTGTGAAAGGCCGACCATAAAGGAAGTCATGAAACTTTTTGACTCCTTTAACTATTGCCAAACCCTCCTTGTTGATCTGGGAGTAGTTGCGCTCTGCCGATGTGAGAGTTTGGGAGAAGTAAGCCACTGGAACTTCCCTCCCATCTGGGAGCTGGTGGCCATATTTATTGCTTCCATCATTGCGATGTCATCTTTTGCCAACAGCTTGCAGCGGAGACGGCTGTCTCGCATGCCAGTGATGAATCTTTCAAGAAGTCGTTCCTCGATGTCAGTGAATTGGCAATACATCGCAATTGCCCGGAGCGCGGTGATGTATTCACTCACTGACTCTTGTGCTTGTTGCACTCTGTGCGCCAAGTCGTAGCGGCAGTGGTTCTTAGTTGGCTGAGGCGCGAGGTGTCTTGTCATAGCCTGTGTCAGCTCATCGAAAGTGCAGGCCTCTATGTCCCTGGGTGCCATCAGACCTTCCAGTAGAGTGATGGCGGAACTTCCCAGCACAGTGAGAAGTACATCTACTTTATCAATTTCCCTAGTAAACCCTTGAAGCCGAACATAGCTCTTTATTCGGCGGAGCCATTGTGGCCATTGCTCGGGGTGGCTCAAGTCGAAGTCTGGTGGTGGCCTAGTCTGCCCAGCGGCCATTTTCGTACCTTGAGCTGTCGCTTGTGTTGTGCTGGTTGATTGCGAAGGCGCTGCTGGCCCTTCTTCACTACCGGAGTTCTCCGCAGAGTCCAGCATGACTGGATGTCGCACTCACTATGAGTGGCAGGGCAGTGCTGCAGTGCCAACTCAGGCCTCAAATCCAGGCCTCCAACTCAAGCTCACTGTGTGTGGCAGGCCTCAAAACCGGGAGGGCCAGCATCCCATCCTCGTCACCAGTATTAAATATTCAGGAAAAGTCAGAAGCCCAATGTAACTTCGTTTATTCAACAGCTCACTCCCATATTAAAACAAGAACACACTCAGAAAGCCCCAACAAGAACTGCCAGTTGGCAGTTGACAGTTGACAGAGCTTGCCATTAGAACTTTCGTCCACCTACGCTTCTGCGATTGGTTAGAATCATAACATGTGTTAAACCCAATGCATAACAGAAAATATTTTGTCATAGAAACACCAACTATTAAAGGAACAGCAGCACAAACCAATTAGCAGGATCGGAGTGACCTTCCAAAATGAGCTGCTGCCTCCATCTCACGCCTAACCACAACGGCAAATGAAAGAGAATCTTTTTGAATGTAGCACATGAAATCCTCAGAGAGAAGGGTGGGTGAACATTAATATGAATGTCTAGCAATTCTTGCCAGAGGACACATAGAAATTTTGATTCTTCAGGACCGACGCAGTACATCAAAGCTCCTAAGTGATACCCAGGCTCTACCTCTCTTTCAAATCAGAACCAGTGAAGGTCCTGTGTGAGTGTCTGGAGGCGGTTGGAGGATGGATGGCAGCTAACAGATTGCGGTTGAATGCTGACAAGACAGAAGTACTGTTTTGGGGGGACAGGCAGTGGGCAGGTGTGGAGGACTCCCTGGTCCTGAATGGGATAACTGTGCCCCTGAAGGACCAGGTGCGTAGCCTGGGAGTAATTCTGGACTCACAGCTGTCCTGGAGGTGCAGGTTAATTCTGTATCCAGGGCAGCAGTCTACCAGCTCCATCTGGTACGCAGGCTGAGACCCTACCTGCCCGTGGACTGTCTCGCCAGAGTGGTGCACGCTCTAGTAATCTCTCGCTCGGATTACTGCATTGCGCTCTATGTGGGGCTACCATTGAAGGTGACCTGGAAACTGCAATTAATCCAGAATGTGGCAGCATTGTGACTGGGAGAGGCTGCCGAGACCACATAACACCAGTCTTGAAAGACCTGCATTGGCTCCCAGTACATTTCCGAGCACAATTCAAAGAGTTCCCGGCTAGCTTTTATAAGCCAGGATGGGCAAGGATCAAGGATCAAGGAGACAACAGAGGCGGGGAAGAAAGTCTTCGCTGTTGCTACCGCCACTTGGTAGTCTCGACATGGAGCTCTAGCATATGTCCGGTCAGATTCAGAATGAGTTATCCGCCACCGGCGCTCTAGCCGTCTGAATGATTGTTTCATTGCCCTCAGATTAGGGGAAAACCACAGGGCTGTCCGGGCTCCATGCAATCGGAGAGGGCGCTTTGGAGCCAAAGAGTCAATCGCCCTGGTTAACTCCACATTCCAGCGGGTCACCAGGGAATTAGCTGAAAGGCCATCAACATGGGATACAGCATTATTATCATGATTATTGGTCAGTCAAGAGACTAGGAACCTTTTATTTGATCCTTTAGCACCTACTCAACTAATTGTATGAACAATAAAAATATTGTTGCATGTAATTGTCATAAAGAAAAAGCCAGGTATTCCAAAACTGAGAGAATTATGCTTGTTGCCAAGAGACTTTACATTGCTCAAACATGTTGGAATCTACAAGGATTTGGAGGCGACTCATAGTATAAAAATGTGTGGAAGTTGGCTATACCTTCGAACATAACCCATAATACAATGGTGCTGACAGGAAAGGAGGGAAAGGATGCCTTTTTTGTCATTTAGCGTCTGGTTATTTACCAGATGGAGGGGGACGCCATTCCTGATAGGGATGCCACACCCGATGGGAGACAGGCAGGGTCTTCAACTTGAAATGTCCTCTCCAGAGGGGAGGAATCACGCCGTCACTCCAGACCGACCCTGCCTACTGCAAAGTTTTTCATGTCTTCATCTCTCTCTCTGTGTGTAAAGAGAAATGCTTGTTTGAGTTCTTGTGTTGTGGGGTTTTCCCTTTGTCCACTCCTCTCCTTCATCCTGTTTGCTAGATCATCATTCTGATCATCTTTGTGTTTTCCAGTTGGCTCCACTCCAGCTTCTTCATTCTCTTCCTGCTTCTCCCCTCCCCTGTGTTGTCTGGGGAAGGAAGAGTCTAGGGGGCAGCTGCATTTTGACCCGATAGCCGGGCAGACACAGGAGGTGTCCACAGAAGCGACTGAGCCAGGAGATTGCATTCCCCCCCCCCATTTCTTAAAAAAGGTGGGAACACCATTCTTTTGCAACAACTCAGTGTTTCTCCAGGAGGGCTGCATTTGAAAAAAATGCTTACAGAATATTTAAACGGTTTCATTGCCAGCAATCTCAATGTTGTGACCATGTATACTTCTGTATTTTTCAGTTGGGGAAAATGACCCTATTGTGGATGGAAGATTTCATGCAACCTTTACAAAATTACATAGGATAAAAGAGAAATAAATGATTATGAAATAGATGCTGATATAGGGAAGGGATGGGTGTTACAGCCTGAGTCAGTTCTGAAGAATCAAAATTGCTGTATGCTGGCCCAAATGATTACACACTCATGTTATCAGTGGGGCTTTTGTGTGCTATATTGAAACAGGGTGGTTTTCCATTTGAAGTTGTGTTTCAGCTTGAGATGGAGGCAGCTGATCATTTTGGAAATTCACTCTGTTCCTGCTAATTGGTTTGTGATGTTGCTCGTTTCATGCTTCATATACTCTTGCTTTCATCATTATTGGTTCTGAGTTGCAGTAATTGGTGAATCATTTCAGATTTTGGAATGTTTTTGGTGTATGCCATCTCTACTCTATTCTGATTCATGTTCCTATAGTGCGCAAACATCACTGGTGTCTCTCCTTCAGGGGAGAAGAGGGGCACAGCCACTAGTTGTTATTGGGGGAAAGGAGCAACGAGTTTCTTAATGGGGATTACACATATCTCTTGAATTCAGTTGTCAGGGGGCTTGCAGCCTTGAAGAGAATAGTTTCCTTATGAAGGGAGGTAGGACACTTATTTTAAAAAGTGCATTATAAAATCACAATACATAGGAGGATAATGAAAGGGGAATGGAGGTGGAAAATACACATGCTAATGAATACAGGGCAGTTCAGGGATAGCTGGATAAAGTCCAGTTCCAATTAATAAAGGGCTTTTGAGGATAGGACATCTGAAGGCAGTTTTCATCTACAAGGGAGGGACTTGCTGCTCATGATTCGAACAAGAGCTCCTCTCACCTGCACCTGAGTACTTCTCTTGAGACCTTGGTAGGTGAGAGAACTCCATGCCTTTTGCTGCCTCTTCCTTTATGAACTTCACTCTCTCTGTCTCCTTCTTTGAACCTCTTTGCTCCCCTTCTTTGTCTTTTCATTGGGCACTTTGGAAGATTATGTGGGAATGCTCAGGGTGGCAGGAGAGGATATAGTGTTTATTGATATCCTTCCTAACTTGCGCTAGCAAGTTTCTTTACTTAGCAGAATGCATTCCCCTTTACACAGCAGGAAACTAGTTGCAAAGTCATGTGAGTTTCTTAGGAGAATACACAATTCAATCTGGCTTGTCCGGATTGAAATGTGTTCTAATATTTTCCTGTTAAGACCCCTTGAATCCCTGAAAGCAGCTTAAGGGTTAAAATTTCAAACTTATTCTAACAGTTTTATTCCATAAGGGACCTGGGGGACTGCTTGGCTGGCAGCCAGCCGTTCATTCCAGGAAGTTCACAGGACAAAAAGAAGATGGAAAAGAGAGAGAGTGACAGCATGCCTTGTCCTTTACCAGGTCTGGAAGGTCACGCCCACCCACTAGACACATGCAAGGAAGGATGCTCCAGGCCAGGAGGAACAAGAAATTTCAACTGGCTGGACCAAACATTCCCTTCCATGTCCACTCTAGCAAAACATGGAATGCTGTATTTCACTGCACCCCGTGGATTACATCCCACAGGTTAGAGATGTAGAAAGGCTCGTTTCATATTGCATCAGAGCAATGCTCCCTCTCTCTACAGCTGGGGTGGACAATATCTATTGTCCTCCCATCATTACAATTCCCATCATTCCTGCCCGTTGGCTGTACCAACTGGGCCTGATGGGTCTTGGAGTCCAACAGCATCAGGAGGGCCACAGAAGTCCCCACCCAATTCCTGGTCTACACTGACTGGTGGTGTCTCTCCCGGGTTTCAGGGAAGGTCATTTTCCTGCCTTACTTTCAGATGCCAGGCATTGAACCTGGGCTGTCTTCAATGCCATGCATGTTCTCTACAATTGTGCTACAGCCTTTCCTCTATCACTGAGTATCAGGAGAAACAAGCTATACCTCCGGGTAGAGCGTGCTCTGGAAGGGATGGGTCTCCCAGTCTCAGAAATGAAAGGTAGCTGCCTAAAGAGCAGCCCTTGCGCCAATGATTGGGAAGTGGAGATAAATCTCCTCGTTGAACCTGGTGACAAGCAATGGCTTCAGTCATGAATGACAGAGTATTTCTGCAGGGGTACATATATTCAGAGTCCTGAAAATGAGCTTTGTGCCATTTGCTTCCTCAAAATGCCTTTAACCAATACTTCTACAAAAGGCTCCAAGAACACCTTTCAAATGATCAGTTTCTGCCCACAGGCTTCCAATCACAACAGAAAAGTTAAAGTGGGTGAGGATGGCAGAGGTGATGAAGAGGCAATATACCTGCCATTGCCCCATATCTTAAGGGCTGACAAGTGCATGAAGGAACATATCTGCTTTCTGTGGCTGCAGAAATGGCGGGGAAGCTGTGGCTGTCTCAGTGCTGTTGCACTCCAAATACCATCAAGCCCAGCTAGTATATATAGCCAATAGCCTGGGGCCAAGGATGGTTGGAGTTGTTGACCAAGGACATCTGGGGCACCACAAGTTCATCATCCCTATGTAGAGAATAAGAGCTGAACCAAAAAGTTCATATTACAAGGAATGGGATTTCTTTCAAGTGGAAATGAAGATGAACTTCCCAGTAGCACAAGTAGTTTAACAATGGAACGCACCAACACTGACGGCTTTGGCCACTCCTAGGTCAGATATTGCTTATTTAACCTTTTTATATGCTATCAACCTTTTACAATTGACAGCATATGGCGATCCAAACATAATATAGTCCCAACCAAAGAAGGGGTATGTGTACGTGAAAAGAAAGGACAGAAAACTTTGGTTGAAATAAGATAACCTATAAATTATTATTATTATTATTATTATTATTATTATTATTATTATTATTATCAATTTATATCCTGCCCTGTCCTTCCCAATTTAAAAACTGGGCTTACGGCAGCCCACAACAAATATAAAACATTGATTAAAAACATCTTTAAAACAGCATAAAGTACAACATAAATGTAGCATCGCCAGGGCTAGCTGGCCAAGTTCGTCCTGCTAGGGCCAGCAAGGAGAAAAGGGAAGAGTTTAAATGTGGGGTCACAGAAGTGTTTCTTCATAGAAAAAGGGAAGGGGAAAAGGAATGAAGGATAAGGCTACATTGAAGGCCAGGTGGAATAGCTCTGTCTTACTGTCCCTGCGGAAGGAGATCCAGTCCTGCAGGGCCCTAGTGTTGTGGGACAGAGCATTCCAGGTCGGAGCCATCACTGAAAAGGCCCTGGCCCTGGTGGAGGGTAATCTGGCTTCTTTAGGGCCAGGGAACCTTAAGCTACTATTATTCGTGGATCTTAGGTTCCTCTGTGGGACATACCAGGAGAGGTGGTTCCGTAAGTATATTTCTTAGAGTTTTCCTGTCTTCTCCCCTTGTTTAGCCCACAAAAATAAAAAATGCTTTTTTTCTAGAAAACCCCCCAGAACCCCTGGAAATGTAAAAGAAAAGAATTAAAAGGTGATAAATTCATGGTTATGGACACTTTTCAGCCACCAAATGAGTGGGTAAACAAGGATGCTTTTAGAACCTTCCTGAGAAACCTGAATGGGGTGGGTGTGGCGTTTCACCCCTGAAGGTTCCCAAGGGTTAACTTGGCAGGGAGGAGATCGACCAATGGGAGCTCTCCAGGCAATTAGAGTGTGGAAGAAAAGGCAGTTAGAGGTTGGAAGTTAGGCAGTTGAGTTGAGTTGAGTTAGAGAGGGATAGAGAGAGGGAGATAGAGCCAAGGAGCAGAGCTAGAGCAGGTTGAACAGGAGGCATTAGAGATAGTTATTGGAACTAGCAAAGAGATATTGACAAGATATTATCTAAGAACGTAAGCAAAGCACTGTATTCGACAAGATATTATCTAAGAACGTAAGAAAAGCACTGTATAAGCTTGCTGCTGTGTGAAAAATAAACTTATTCTTTTGGTTCAATTTTTTTTAAAAAAACTTGACTGGTCTCAGTGATTACCAGGGAGGGGATCCTGGTTGGTGGCAGCGAAGCGCCGTGGTGGCACAGGGATCAGCAGTCCGTTAAACGACCGGGGACCCTGAGTGATCGCCACAGTGGGCATTCCAAAAATGGGGAGCCGTCTGTAAGAAGACCATCTGATGGGGCCACAACTAACTGAGACAAGCCCAGTGGTGACACCACCAAGAGGCCTCCAAGGCTGTACTGCGGCACTACTGTTGGCTTGATGTATTTTTTATGATACAGACTTGCAGATTATGTTACAATCTCTTCTTCTTCTTCTTCTTCTTCTTCTCTGGTGGTGGTTGTGCAGATTTTTGTGGTTGTGGTTGTTGTTACGACTTTGATGCATGAATCAGCAATAAATTGTCCTACTCATCATCTTTTCAGATCCAGCGTCCAGCAGTCCAAAATGGGACCACCAACAGAATTATTCATCCAGCCACCTTCAGTTATTGTGACTATCCCAGGAAGAATAATCTCTGCCATGGTTCAGCCAGTTCGTGTGCAAGGATATGCTGCCTGAGGGGGTACATCATCTGTGGGAGGAGGTCAGGGATACAGCCGTTCTAGATGCTATTTGTGCTATTAAAGAGAGCGCTCGGACCAGCAAAATGCCCACACCGGAAACTGATGAACTCGGCATGGCTTTACGATGGATGATCTCATGGACCTAGGTACCAGAAATGCCAAGTGCCTTCAGTTCAACCACCAAGTTTACAGGATTTCCGGATGCTTGGCTCATCCATGCTTGTATTACAAATGTGCATTGCTTCCTAGGATGTGTTGTTCTATTCACTATACATGTTTACTTCCTCTGTGCTTTTGCTATGGAACGTATCTCCAGCTTACGGGCAAATCTTTGAATGTATCCAAGCAGTATTCCTCCCGAATGCCGTAGAAACATGATACAACTCTGAATGTGTATGCATTATCTGTCTCATCAATATCTATGTTTGAATTACCTTACTGCAAAGCCTAGAAGATGTTTCTTCCTTGTTTCTGGAACGGAAAATATTCTCTGACTTCCTCTTTTGCATTAAACTTAGTTTAAGCATTGAACCTGTTCTCTGTAGGGGTGTTTTTTTTTTTTAATGCTTCCCAATTTGGAGGGCAAGTCAGTGCTACAGAGGAGAATGCTGTTGCACAGGATAAATTAGAAGCAGTTTGTGGGTGAAATGTGGGCTGGGTGAGGTAAAAGTTAGGTGGATTTGAGTTGATTAACTAACTAACTGAACCCAAAGGAGACTCATTTATAGTTCCTCGTCATCCTGGGGGGGGGAGTTCCAAGCTGGGTACAGCAAGGTTCTACCTTAGGCCCATTTGTTGTGCAACATCTTTGCGTACAGGAAATGAGGAATTTGAAGATGACACCAAAATGGGAGGGGTAGCTAATGCCTCAGAAGACAGAATCAGAATTCAAAATGACCTCAACGGATTGGAGAACTGGGCCAAAGCTAACAAAATGAATGGGAATAAATGTAAGGTTCTGCACTTAGGCAGGAAGAAGCAGCCACACAAATATAAGATGGGGGGCGGCACGTGGCTTACTAGCAGTACATGTGAAAAGGATCTAGGGGTCTTAGTCGACCTCATCCTCAACATGGGTCAACAGTGTGATGCAGCAGCAAAAAAGGTCATGTTACTCTAGGCTGCATCTACAGGAGTGTAGTGTCAAGATCCGGGGAAGTAAGTACCGCTCTATTCTGCCTTGGTCAGATGGCATCTGGAATAGTGTGTCCCACCTCTGGGTGCCAAAGTTTAAGAAAGATGTTGACAAGCTGGAACATGTGCAGAGGAGGGCAACCAAGATGATCAAGGTCTGGAAGCCAAGCCTTATGAGGAATGGTTGAGGAAGTTGGGTATGTTTAGCCTGGAAAAGAGTAGACCCAGAGGAGATATGATGGCCATTTTCAAATATTCCAAGAAATCCAGTTGCAGTTGACTTAAACTTACCATAGCTTACAATAAGATTAAAACCTTAACGCTAAGCATACTATATATTCAATCCACCACACCTGAAGAAAAGAGAGACAGAAAATGAAGCTGAATCTCCTTCTGCCCTGTTTTTATAGTCAGCATGACCTTGATGGAAAGAGATAACAGAACCAGTTTGAACCAGCTGTTGAACTTCTCTGAAGGAATAACCAAAACGTCAAGGACCTTCTGCTTCTTTCTAGGCAGAATAGATTCTTGCGTGCCAGCTAGAAACTTCAAGCTTGTACCACCCAGAGAAGCTCTATCCATAACTTTCTTGAATTGATTAAAGTAGAAAAGATATTCTACACATTAGAGCAATACGTTCTGTACCAAAAAATATATATGAATACAACACTAACATATATTCTGTACCAAAAAATATATATGAATACCTAACACTAACAGCCAAGGTTTGGTGGGTGGGAAGTCTGCGGGGCAAAATGGACAGTGAATAGAGGTTGGGATCAACACATGCTAGGAAACAGCTTCATGTTTGTAAGACAAACATGGATGAGCCAAACATGTGGGCATTCTGCAAATGGGACACTTGGCATTTCTGCCACTTAGGCCCATGAGATTATCAATCGTGAAGCCATGCCGAGTTTATCAATAGCCTGTCTGGGCATTCTGCTGCTCAGAGTGCTCCCTTTCATAGCACGAAGAATGTCTAAATCAGACAGCGTATTGCTGCCGGGAGACACACAATAAATGGAGCTGGGGGGAGGATTATATGAAGCATTAAATCAGCATTGGCAGCAGCCATTTTGGAGTGATGCAGCTGGATCTGAAATGATGACAAGCAAGACATTCATCCAATTTATTCATGTTTCAATCATCCAATTTGTAATAATCATGATAACAACAACAGCAACACCAGTGAAGAACAAGAAGAAGAGATAGTGATATACAGGGCAGAACAACATCACAGCATAATCTGCATGTCAATAAAAAAAAAATCATAAAAAACAAGCCAGCAATAGTGTTGTTGGGGTCGTTTCTTGATGTCACCACCACTCAGCTTTCCTCTTTCATTTGCAGTTAGCCTTGAGATAGATGCAGCAGTTCATTTTGGAAATTGATCCAGTTCCTGCTAATTGGTTAGCCTTGTTGATCTTTTAATGGTTTGTGTTTCTGTGACAAAATCATCATTGGTTTTGAGCCAATATGACTGATGAATCATTGCAAAGGTGGGAGTGTCTGGTGTATGCCAGCTCAGCTCTGTTCCGAAGGGGAAGTTGCAGGGTGAAAGTGTAGACAAGATTGGGCTAGATGCACCAATGGCTGGCTTTGCTTAAGGAAGCTCCCTTTGAGGCTGATGTCCCCTGAATTCAATGTGGAGGGCTTTGTTTAAAGCAAACATGCATAGGAATTATCAGGGACGTCTGGAGGGCTTCTTTAAAACAAATAAACCCATCCCAGCATGAGAAGATGATGTTTACACAAATCTCTAGAATTCAGTGGACAGGGGCTTGTAGCCTCATTGAACCTGGTGACAACCAATGGTTCCAGTCATGAATGACCAAGTATTTTTTATTTTATTTTTTGCAGGGGTGCATATGTTCAGAGTCTTGAAAATGAGCTTTTTTTCATTTTCTTCCTCCAAGTGTCTTTAACCAACTCTTCTACAAAAGGCTTCAAGAACATCTTTCAAGTGATGAGTTTCTGCCCACAGGCTTGCAATTTGAAAAAAAAATAAGTAGGCTTTAGCGGGTACAGAAGTCACTGTCACTACTCCCTCCTGGGTGATGCCCTTTTGACAATGCCAGGAACTCTCCAACCACAAGGTCTGGAGAAAGTGGACAGTTTCACTTTTCTTCTCAAAAGCACCTTGGGGGCAGCTAAGTAGGTCATGTTGTTTGCAAGCATAATCTGAGTGGGGGAGAAGCCATTGTGATAGACCTCCTTGGGCCAAGAAGGTCTCTCAAGCTCCTTCAGTAACATCACAGATCTTTACTGCAGAAATCCAAGGAAATTTGAACTGAAAGAAAATATTTGAGATGAGAATTGACACCACACCTTTACACAGTTCCAGGGCACAAAATGTGTTAATTCCTTGTAAAGGCTTATTACGCTTATTAGTCAGTCAGAAGACTAGGAATGTTTTATTTGATCATTTAGCACCTACTCAACAAATTGCTAATTAAACCATTGAAGGCCTTCCTCTTTCAATAAGAAGCTTTTTAAGTGGAATGTGTTTTTAAGTACAGTATATGTGTTGGAAGCTGCCCAGAGTGGCTGGGGAAACCCAGCCAGATGGGCAGGGTTTAATTCTTATGAATCTTATAATTATGGTTATGATTATCCCAGTCTGCAGTACATGGGAACTATATTTTGAAAAAACGAAGTCACACAGGCTCCTGTGACAAGCTGCTACAAAAACATGTTTAAGACTGCTACTGGTAATACCTAGTTCTTGGTTTATATACCTGACTAAATGGTCTCACAGGAGCCCGTGTAGCTTCATTTTTTCAAAATAATGTGTTTTGTTATCAACATTGTTTAGGTTAGCTAACCTGGGTTCAACTAACATGAAATAGTTTGGGAGGATTCTCCCCCTACTGCTCTTTATTCTTTTGGTTTGACTTTCGTAGCTTTCTGCAGTCTCTATAATTAATTTAACTCTGAGGAAACAGACTCCATCCAGTGAAACGAGAAAAGAGCTGGCATCTCGTTAGGGTTTTTGTTATGAGGGTTTTCATTTGAGTTGTATATATTCTTGTCTAATTCCACTTAGTTGTTTAGGGGCCCTCACCCCAATTTTTTGGAGTTGAGTTGAGTTAAGTTTGGTTTATATCTTTACAACATCTCCCTCTCGTTTCAGGGATTGTCACGGCTGAGTATTTTATACTTTTTTCCTTGGTTATTATATCCCGTGAATTTCTTTCTGTTTTTTTCACAGTAAACGAGGCAGGAAGATTCTTTTCAGTCAGAGGGGAGAGATA